>DWQT01003747.1:0-12077 GCA_018244895.1 Myscelus amystis hages | reverse complement strand
TCCAGTGGTTTGGGCTGTGCGTTGATAGATCACTCAGTCAGTCACCTTTGAGTTTTATATATATAGTAGATATATACCCAGCACACAAAAACTAAATTATACAAAAGCAATATTCCTTTCAACCCATCGCCCTCATAGTCGTCAACGTTCCATTTCCGCCGGTCAAAGCAGAGGGCGTTAACCGTTTCCACGCCATTTCCTCTCCGCCTGCAGATGAACTGATAGCCGCTTTTGGTTGAAGTATATTTTGCCTCTTTCGAGTTCTGGACACGTTGTGAACCCGATATGAGGAAATTATAATTTTGCTTCAATTAGGTACCATTATAGCTGCGAATTATTATTTTTAAATTGTCGTTCCACTTGATATTATCTTGAAGATACGCCTCTTAAAAATACATTTGTTTTACTACCCTTATGTAACTTTTAATTGCGACGCAATATTGCGAACAATGCTACTTTATAAATTTTAGGTCCGTATTTTATCCCTTCTCAATCCCCTTTTGTTGAGTCTGAATTCAATGTATTCTAGTTTTTCTTTTTTCCACAGTCTTCTTCCGAATAAGAAGTGTTGACATAGTTGCATAGCCCTGTTTGGTATCGGTCTCCTCCTCAATCAAAAGCGTTAAAGGTCGACCAAGGTCGGTGCAGCGTCCACATGTCTTGGAGAACATCATGCTGAACTGATGTGTAAAGAAAATATTTAAGTTCCTTCACTATGTAGCTATATTTCCGTTATAATTTATATCTAGAACGATCTACCGCGTACAGTTGCAGAGCGTACAGTTTGAAAACTTTGCTAACGAGTATTGAAGAAGTTTAGAAATGGAGGTCCAGATACGGCAGGAAGCATTGCATAAGTTGAAGGCGTGTTCAATTCTGGCAACAAGAAGAATGTGAAACCGCTCGCTTTGTATGCTTGCTTTGAGTTAAAACTTGCTTTTAATATACATTTTACTTTTACTAATTTTCATACATTAACAAATAGATAACTAAAAGGCCTCTTACTCATAAGTTTATTCAACTTTATTGTCTCGCTCTCAGCCGTCATATGAATAAGAGGACACAATCAGAATTCCTACACCTGTGTTTTTTTTATAAATACAACAATAGGTTTTCTTTTTTTAACTCCTAACGTCAAGCGCTCTATCGAAATTATAGAAAGGAATGACCGGCAAATATACTGACTTATCAATTTGTCTTATACTCTCAATATCTCCTGTACTTATAGTTAATGTAGCTGTCATGTTTTTTATTTCGTTAACAATTTGTAGATGGATAGTATTAGAACTCGCTGTAGTATTATAATTCGAAAGCCTTCCCCTATCGCGTGCAGATCGAACCCTCGTTGTTACGACCATGTTGGATCCGAGCCAATTACGATTGATGGTTCCCATTCACTCATCTTTACAAACTGTACACGCTGGCGGCTTTACAAATTTGGAAATATGCATTCGGCAAAGCGAAATGGCCGCTAAGTATATTAGCGTATACTAAGCAATATATTTATATGTGTAAACCTAGTATAGGATTAGCGTAATCAATTATTGAATAATATATAATCTAACGCTTGACATTATCTTGGGTCATTAAATTCTGAGAAATATATCAATCCGGGCAAATATAATCTCGTATCATTATACATTATTACATACAAATAATTTAAACAAACAGCAGATACATATTTGCATAACAGGATTATTGTGGTATCTGAATAGAATTAATTAATTAACGTAGGAGAGAGATAATATATTCAAATGGGCCAAACCTTGTAAACTTCATTTTATTGAATGATTTTTTTTTCCACATTTCCATTACTGATGCAAAATCCAAAACGTCCGATGCAGGTGCGCCATTACTCGTAACAATGTAGCGTCTGCCAAATTTATACATCATAGGTACTTTGTGAGCACTTGAACAAAATATAATAACAAGTCTGATTATACAGTGATGTTAATGTTAGTTGACCCTGTGCACAATTATTCGAATTCGAAATAGCAAACATTTTAACACACTAAATATACCATACATAATTAATTTACAAAGTAAAATAATCGTGTTCGATAAGACTATAACAGAGAAGTTGCGAAAAGAGAAAAAGGCGAATTTGGCGCATAAAAATACATTCACATTTCACAAACAGCTTAACATGTTTAAAGCATTTAGAACAGCGTAAACACCTGAAACGATTCATATACTATGGTTTTAACGAAAAAGTATAAATAGAACGGGTACGTTGAATTTGTATACACTTTATGTTTAACATAGATAAACTGCAAACTGGCGAGCGCAAAGTATCTGACTATTCACTCAACTCTCAGTAGGTTACTGAAAGATAAAAAATTGTTCGCAAGGCGTGACCGAAATCGACGGAGCAATCATTAACGGTAAACCAACGCAACCCGCCTTTTAACCACGATGAGCACCGTATAACAATCAAACCAATTATTTAAAGGAAAACTATGAATAATATCGTCAATTCAAGATAATACCATTACAATTCACATCCATCTTTTCCTGATATTGATTTACAATTTGACAACGAAGAGTGCACGCTTTTGTTAGGTGCGGAAATTGAAATTAAAATTTGCAGGCGGACTGCATAAACATCGTAATAACAGGAATGATTCGAATGTTGAAAGTAAACCATGTATATTTCCATAGATGTATTCGATGACAATTAGGATTGAGGAGCATTAAAAAAGCATTGAACATTCCAGAACTGTCCCCACTACTAAAACTCATGTACGGACATAATGACCAAAAACAATGGCGAATGAATACGCTCAAACATACAATTGAGGAATTGAAGTGATTGGATTCAAAAGGTTGTTGCAAGTTGATCAGTCGACGATGACATATACATTGTCTAAAAATTCTTGCTAAAATATCTAACATTAATTATTTGTTTGCACACTTTCTCGCAACATAAGGTAGGAACGTAGTTGTATGAGAAACGTAGAAAACCAGCTTTTGAAAGAAGATCTGAAAGGAATATAACTATTATCAGTTGTAGGTGATTCGATCTGAGATCTAATGTTCACAAACAACACTCACCATTCCAACGGTGACGGAAGCGGAACATGTGGTAACGATAACGCTCAATATTAATAACGACAAATGTGTGATTCACACTTACTCCTACGTTGGAGCGTCTAAATATGTTCATTCTACAACATCCGAATCTATAGCGATTCAAAGTAGGAATTCTAAATGTAACACAAATATTAATATATTTGTGATACATTTTAAACAATAATTTAAAAACAGTAAATCACAGCTAAGCCATAGATTACCGTAGAATCGCAGTTTTCGTTTGCTTTTTGCACTGTCATCGTCGACGGCAGACATTTTTTACCTTTTCTTTTCGGAAAATTCAGTATGAAGGTAAATGGCGACAGAAAGTCTCGCCAAAAATTGCGTCTAAAACGTGAACATACGAAACCAGTGATGAGAATTTCGTTTACAGACAATCTCGTTACATAAGCAATTATGATCAATACTCCGTTGACAGGTTTACATGTTGCAATGTTGGAAGTAAAAATAATCAATTAATTAGGAGTGGCTGTGTTGTTACCGTCACACAAGTGAGCCCATTCAGATCCTGTTTGTTTGTAACCAATAGGTACCTACAATATTCATTAGTCAACGGTAATTGGGTACGGGATGTAGGTACTTGGACGTTTAATGAAATGATATTGAGCGGAAAATTGAAAACAGCTATGCGTTACATTGAATTTCAAGTAATATAGCGTCTAAAATCTATGAGAACGTGTTGTAGCGCGTTTAATTTCTATGATTTTCATCATTTCTTCTGCTATACAGAGAAGAAAGGTACGAATTGCTATAGTCATAATGGCGCCCCTTTTATATTGGCAATATTGGCATATTTAAAAGCTTCTCGTGAGTGTCATTTAAATATGAAATGTAACAAAAATATTCAGTTTATAAAAAAAACCCCTATCATGAAGTACGTTGTAGATACGGTGACGTTATTGCCTCGGATAATGTATTCGTGTTACGAGGTGTACCTACATATTTTATGTCGTTATATGGATACGCTACATTTTATATGTGACGCGATCTACTTCAATATACTCCACCCAGCCGCCATTACAGTCGATAGATAGGCCCCGCTTACGGGCCCGATAACGCCACTGAAGTATCCAGGTCTCGATTAACGCACACGTTAATAACTAAGCGGATAGAAATATCAAAGTATATCGATCGACACTAGAAGTAATCTCGCTTGTTGTAAGCACTCATGTGACTATATTTCTACGCATACTATAGGTACATTTAAACGCTCTAGTGTTACCTTGCAAATGGATGGTTGGATGAAAAGATTATGTTGTACAAATGTTTACGGCAGTAATGGAACCGCACCCTTTGAAAATTCCCTTAAGGATTCACTCTATTTGCGGACTAATACAATCGATGAAACGCTTGTGTTTTATGGTTTGGCGACCCCTTGAGGCGCCATCGCAATAGTTGCTGGACAAGATTTATTGATAGGGGAAAATCTCGGTAGGGTGTCCTGTATAGAGACAACTTTATGTATTGAGCTAGCTATTTCGGGATAGCTGTTATTGCTTAAGTGACCAAGGGATTGAAATTAATATATTATACATTGCATGTGCAAGTAGTTTAATTAATACAAATTATCTTATGATACTCACGTGTCAATCGGCTATAGCCTATTTAGCCTAGCTATATAGCCTATTTAGGCTGTAAAGTGGACCATAAATCCTACGGTGCCATATGTAAAGCAAAGACTATTTTTCACTTACATCGGCTTCCGTACAAAACAAGTATGAAAGCATTTTTTATATAACCCATTTTAAACTAAATACATGCAAAAAAGTGGGATATGCAAAAAAATTACTCATTACCTGTGTCGTATTCCATCAACAAAGAGCATTGTATTCAACGACGACGCATTTGAGTGGTGAAATATATTTAGAAAATTATACTCGTCGCATACTTGACTATTCAAGGTATGTCGCCAATATCGCACTGTTGGCAGTGAATGCCACTCGAGATTGAAATCTCTGAACAAATGATTTGGCTTCAAAGCCACGCGAACCAATACCGGCGTTCCTACCAATTGGGCGTTCAAAACAAAATAGCACTAAAAAACAAGAAATTAAAGCTAAGATCGTAAAATATAGATAAAATTTCGATTTATTAAGATATTTTTAGTGGACGTGAAAAATCTTAATAAGTTATCCTTATCACGCAATTCTTTACAAGCAAACTTAACATTAATTAAAGACACTTTTGTACTTATCCGATATTTATTTTTATAGAATCTATTTTATTTCTATACTTATCGCTTAGACATCAATTAGTTTAAAGCAAAATCTTCCCGTAACAGATTGCCAAAGAAAAATCTGGAACCACTCGATGGACTTGTTTACCAGCTACCGAAAATGCGTATTAAAATCGGCCTAATGACATATGATTTACGACAGAGTACAAAAACTGTCGTTAAACTTCCATATTTCATTACGTAAGTGACGACTATCGTAACAAATAGTATGCCAGAAAGTGGTCTGAAACTAAGAGGATTATAGGACTGATTGGGTACCTTTTTTCTGTTGATTATCAAATCTAGTATAAATTGGTATTCGGAATGAATTGTTTTCTACAATAGAATAAGTACACCAAGACGTTGCGGGATAATTGGGTCAGTTCGGGCGTGTTCGTCATCAGAGGAAAAGCGAACCCCATTACGCCCACAGACGATAATATAACAGGCAGTTATATGATCTCTCTTGATAAACAAGTTATTTTTAGATATTAAGAAGGCAACAACGGTATTTTTTTTTAACATTAACTCACTCGCTTCTTGCAAATGTTTAAAGAAACACAGAACATAACGAAAAGCCTCGATACTGGCTTCGAATGCGCTGTAACGTGTGGCGATTACACAAGGAGACCGTTTACACGGTAATTATGTCCAGTATGTGGGTAATGAATGTGTTTTCATAATAAACTTTATCAAAGACTGTGTCGCGGAATACGTACCAATGCACAATATACCTACATACATACGTATATAATAATTACAAACGTGCGTTACAGTTATGTTGCCAGGCAATCGTTCCCTCCAATTAGGTTCAGCACAGTTCGTTTCGGCGACGCTAAGAGAGTATCGATCGTCACTTAGAAACACGCACACGACATTATGTAATAGAGAGTGCGTGAAATCGCAATGGAAAGAGATAATTATCACCATTTGAGCAATCATTTACTAACGCAGAATGGATGTGCCTCTTCTACGTCACTTTAGAAGACTTCAGAGGAAGCAGATAAGGTCTGTAACGATAGAGATACTTGGCGCTCCGTGCTCTCAGCCTAGCCCGTTAAGGACTTGGCGTGATGGTGTTATAATAATTATTAGTATAATATTAATTTTTGTTGCGTATGTATATTTTTCCTCACATATTTAAAGTAACAAGCTAAAGGAATCAATGCAATTAAGTAACAGGCTACACACTATATGCCTCCCTCTGTTCCACTTCAAGAAAACTCGTTGAAAAGTTGTATTCAAATTTGAGTGCATTAAAAAAACCTGTAAGCACTATTCCAATTAGGTTCGCCGCCAAATAGTGGTACTAATGATGCGGTGTTGAAATAAAAAAGTGCAAGTTTTAATGAGTCCATGAAAAATAGTTACTGACTCGAGTTTTTGAAGAGAAGGTAACGAAATGTGTCGCGTACATCACGGCTTCCGTTCATAAAGATCTAATAGTTTTGCTTTATTTAGATGACATACAAAGCAAAATAGCCTAGATCTTCAACACAGGCGAAATAAGGTTTCATCTATTCGTAATGGTTTTCGTTGGATAGACTTGTTGGATCTTATTGTAAACTGCGTACATATTTCAACTAATTCTAATTACGCTTTAAATGCCAAGAGGTTAAACTTATACAGACAACAGGAGAAACATTAATATTCTCAAAGTTTTTGATAAAGTTGTCTCAAATTTACTTTATTGATAAAGTTGCGCAGGAATACCTATAACAATTGCAAGCGTATTATTCAATATCAAAATTCAAATTGAATACAGCATTGAATTGAAACGAAGCTACAGAGAATTGTTCTCAAACTTTAACTACAGCTTCTCGTTTATAGAATTGTGGCTTAAATGTGATATGTATTGAAAATGAAATGAGTAAATAATAATAACAGCATAGTTAGCTTTTAAAGATGCAGTGTAGAATTTCTTCTATGCAGTGTAGAATAAAATGTATTAAAAGATACGTTTTTTTAAAGGTCAGATTTTAAATATCGTCTTTTATTTCATTTCAGTGGGCACATAATATATTTTAATACGTTATACCCTTATAGAATTTCAATCCTAAGCAAAACCTTTCAATATTTTAATTTAAGCATTAAACGCTGTCATTAGCACTTAAACCAAGTGAAGGTGGCGACAGCGGCAGGACCTCAACATGACACTCTTCGACCCAATTACAATGAGACCACACAGTTTATGTAAAACGCTCGCTATACCTAAGCAACGTTGAATCTCGATAGACCGTTTAACATACACGGATAAAAGATTTTTATTTATATATAATCTATAGCTCTTCTTTTTGGTTTTCTTCTTTATATAAGCTAATGCCAATTAAATAAATGTTTAGGTATGATTCTAAGTAAGCTTGAACATTTTAAAATTTATTATGCAATATCGTACACGATTGTACAATATTCGATGTACCCACATTGGTACAAATAGAATGTACTGTACGTTACTGTACAAATCGTTTTTACGGCAAAAACGTAGTATAGTATTACTGCCCAAAATAAAATCCAATACGCGCGTACCCTCAATTTTTTATGAGCTGAAAAGTTAATGGTTTCCGAAAGGGCACGTCGTTATACGTGAACGATAAAATGCTTAGGGCAATAAATAACATTTATTTTAGTAACCACGTATAACTACATAGCTTTATTTTCATTCGGAGAATTAAGAAAATCCTCTCGCGATTCTGTATGGGATCAGTTCTATTATAAACATCTTGCATATAACCTACACAACATTCAATTTTCTATGTCGTACCTATGCCCGTGTCTCGTTTTACAGCGTCGAGGAGGGTTTGTTTGTTAAGTTAATTTACCTATAACTTACTCTCTCATTTAATTATTACATAGTACCTACATCACCTTTATTTGTAACAAGTCCTAGTAAAATCAATCATACAACACTTCAATGCGCATACTGGTTACAAATCAATAATAAATGTATAGGATCGCTGTTACTATAATTATAGACACTGGCTACTTATCTGACCGCTGTGGGTTTGAATCTCGACCTGGATAATGTGAAAACCATGAATATTTGTTCCATTTAAGTGTGTGTTTTGACATTTAGATAGGGTAGACTTGTGTGATTGGCCCGAAATATTAATATCAATTATAATAAATTTAACTACCTTTGGAGTGCAATATACATATAAGAGGACAGAACGAACATAATGATCAGAATGCTTTTAAAAGTCAATCCGTCGCGTCGATGCATACGCAAAGTGACCTATTTCACACGTCAATAAGTGAGAAACAACGAACCATGAGATAAGCGATAATCGAATGTCCTATAAAAAAACTGACCTGTTTGTTAAAAATGAACACCTATATATAATTTTTTATTTCAATTTGTAATGATTTTAAAATATGATTTTAAATGAATTATAAAATAATAAATATATCTATTATAATAGGGTTTTTTTTTCATTCTCACGATTACCGTAATTCTTTTAAAATGTACCTTACAATTCCAAAAATGGTATATTATATTTAATTTTACAAATATAAAACATTATGACCGTGTTCTATAATAATTTACAGCAATGTCAGCTTACAAATGCATAGCTTCAAAGACACACACGTCATTGTGCACGGGCAATAAAATCGATTATTACATAAAATGTCTTGTACGTACCTACATAATAACACATCAATTAGGTACTAAGTCGATGATAACATTGAAAATGATTTCAAGTAGGTGGTAATGATAACGAGCACTAATTCATATTGCCATTCGCGTTTCAACGCATTGGTGCAACGTGGTGGAGTATACTCCATGAAAATGTCACTGACAAAACGTCTCGCCCCCGGCAGGGAGTATTAAAACTTTCAGACATTGATAAAACGAGTATTTTAAACAAAACGCAAATGTTGTGTGCCGAATAAGGCGTGTCGGTAAACGAAATAATAAGATATTTTAAACCAATGCCAATATAGAAGTTCTGAATGTTCTGCTATAAATAAAAAAGGCACAAAAGGTGGGTCAACGATCCGATAGCTGACAGTTATCAGCCTCAATTGATAGACGAAATTGGCGTGATTACAGCACGAGTCGTAGTACAATGACTCCAGCAAATTGGCTGTCATAAATTATTAATTATTTTGTTGATAAGAACTCAATTATACGAAGACTGATTAATTTGCCCTTACGATGACGTTAGAGGATGAGAATTGGAGCGATGTGAATAATAAATAGGTGCTGTATGTTATAAATAACATAATATATGAAACTGTTGCCCTAAATACATACATTGTTTAACTCGCAGTTCATAACCTTACAAGTAAATTGGATAATGTCAATACAATTAACATCACTTTTATAACAGCAGTTTAAACAATTTTATACAATTATTTAACAATATATTTTATAATAATACTTCGTGCATGTAACTATCACTGAATAACATTTTTAGTACAAAAGATCATTTACTATACCTACGCTACATGTCAAGTGTGGAGCTTATACCGTATACAATTCAGTGTTGTTTAGTGGCATTCCTTTAACTTGGTTTCGTAATGACGTCTTAAAATAAAACAACTAGATCACTAAATAATAATCGTTGATTCAAACAATTTATTCACGTTGCGTTGACACGGTATGCAAAGTAACCAAAAAACGCTTACAATTCTCAACACACGCTTTAAATAATCTTATAATGACCATTTGCATTCTTGTATTTTGGATAATTATGGAATAATATATTTACAGCTATTGCTAAGCGAATATCTTATGACTAGACAGTACTTGTCTCATGGCTGTTTCAATGAACCGAGTAACCGTGGGTTCCCGAAGAATTTATGTCGTAACCGCTAAATGTGTCGGCGGACCGCAAACATTTATTCCGACACTAAATGTTGAGCTGGTCGTTACGAGCCAAAATTTAATGTAATTTATTAAACCACACACAAAGTAAACAACATTAATAGAATTATGTTTCAATATAAGCATTCAATGAGCAAACATTGGGAGATTTTTATTTTCAACAAGTATAAAATATCATTGGTGAAACGCATAAACTACACGAATAAGAGTGAAATGATATTAAAAACTTATCAAACAATAGCATATACATATATTGAAACAAATCATCTTGGAAAGTCAGCTAAACCTCGGCGTTACAGCGTGGTTCCAACTATAAACTTGAAAATTCTAACAGGAGACCCATGGCCTACATTGAAACGGTAACAATCTTGATGGCGTTGATGATATTTTGAAAACTAAAAGACAGGTTTACGTTTTTTATTTACAATTAGAAAGGAAAAAAACCATAGACTCCACTTCACTCTACGCGTTAATAGAAGCGGCTTCGCGCGATATGACTTACGCGTAGCCCGCTCTATAAATATTATTATAGCAGCACACTTCATTTAGCATATGTGTAAGGTGAATAAACTTTACAGTAAACGTCCCTTGATGCACATTCAGCTGATGTAAACATCACTTGTCCGAGTCTAAATAAATAGGGTTGGGTTAACCGTCTAATATCTATCTGTTGCTGTCAAATTAAAAGCACAAAATACTATTTTACTATTAACATCTCGTATAAGCCCGAAAATTGTTCTATTTATTTATTTATTCATTATTACTGTTCCCAAAAGGGGAACTTAATGCTAAATCTTCTATCAATAACCGGTAATGACATCCAGCGTTTTAAGAAATGTAGAAATATATGACATACATACATATATACGCATTATTTCGATTAGTTATGGCTTATTATATAAATAAAATTTTATCGTATTATAAAGAAAGCATACCTAATTAAATTTGGCAACCCTGTCTCGAAAGGATTAAATTTAGAAACGCATTACACTAGTACTGTGAATCCTACTATTTATGGATGTTTACCAACCTTAAACTTTAGTAAGAGAGGAGTTTGATCCTAAATTAAACAATATATCTATGGCTCACGGGCGATATCCAATGTACATAGATAGGTATCTTCATAGCATCAAAAGCGGTAAGCTTGCAAAGCTTGCTCCAAACATAATAAATAACCTCTCAAATATCTTGTACAAAATGTCATCAATAATAATTACGTGACATTTATTGACAACGTTACGACGAGTACACATACATATGTATGTAAAGGCGTGCGCGTGTGCTCCCTATATGTTGTGTAGCGTAATTAATGGATGATCCTTTACCTGCGGTCGGAGGACATCGTAAATGCCAGAAAACGAAAATTTGTATCTCGTAAATGTCGTGTGGTTTTCATGTAAATGGACAATTTCGAAATTTACATAATAATGCTCCGTCCCCCTCTATTTTCGATGTGCATTTGACAAATACAATATCTGTCTTTATTTTTGTATTGTCAGCGAAGTCCTATATACATATACTAATTAGTAAATTATATAACATCGAATAGTGTCATGTTCACAAATCTCTTTGCTAATAATGGACCAATGTGGCTATGTATACCTACAGCTGAAAATGTAACTAAGCCGTCATTTGTGGACAGTAAATACCTACTTCATTACTTTCTGACAGTGTAACATACATTCAAACATACTTTGCAGACTTTTACTAATACTAACAATATGGAAAACTAAAATGTTCAAAAGCCGTTGTTTAAGTTTACAACGACACTGCAAGTAAATGTCAAACAGCATGTCTAAATAAGTAATGGTACGTTTAGACTACGACACAAATTCTGACATAAATTTCTGTACTGGTTACACTTATGGGGAATTTTCCACATAAAACTCATGTTATGCATTAAAACGCGATGCAGTGTATATGAAAATGTCAAACGTGACG
>DWQT01003746.1:0-12078 GCA_018244895.1 Myscelus amystis hages | reverse complement strand
ATTACAATGTATCTCCTACGTGAGTCCTTTAGAGCTAGATAAAAATAGCTCTCTATTCAAACCTACTATATTTTCCATACACTTGTTGCATGAAAAGTTTGACGTCACGTCCCCCCATCAGCAGCTGCGCACTGGTTCCGCCTGAGGGGGCGGCCTCAGCCCAGAGGGGGGCCGCTGGGGGCGAATGACGTAAGAACTTACATTCATGAATGGAACGGACCAAACGCGACTGAATTGAAGCTATATCTGTGAAACATAGTTATGTGTTATATAATTACACTAGCATTCGGAATATACGACTATTACTTTCGTCAACCCTAATTCAATCGCGATATGTGGTTAGGAAAAAATGATCTTAAAAGTTATATCACAAATCAAAAAGTAACTTTAAAACTTGCTTGAACTAATGATGTTGTCGTTTAATGACATCACTTGTGCACTCTCTTGGGTTCAGTACATGCTTAAATCTGTCAAATACAATATCGATGCTACTTGTGCTCCAAGTTAATTATAGTATAGTATTATATATTAACGTCGTATACATTATTATTTCCTTTACGAAACCAAATTTAAGTTTCCATGTAGCAAATTTGCTGTTGGAAATGCGCTTATGAATGTATAAGCGCTAAATAAAAGGAAATTAAGGTCATAGTACAGAAAGACGAAAAACATTGACTAGTTACGTACCAAAGGTTTCTGTAAAAGTAAAAGATAGCTGAAATTTAAGGCCCATTAGCTACGTATCGTCATCGCTGTTCGTAGACAAGTGAACAGTCCAGCTATTTATAGAAGAAGCTGCCGCCTACGCCTTAATAACGTTCACTAACAAAATCGAACAAAGGCACGAGAAGTTTCGCTTTGCTCTAGAAAATCCAGGAGCAATTGTGCAAAATATTCTCATCATTATAGAAAACATGGATTCATCTTAAAACTTTTTTAATTTGTATAGCTAGAAAATATTCATAGGTATATTAATATAATATATTTCTAAGGCACAATAATAGACAAATTGTTACAATATTTTTAAAATAGGTAGAACTTTATTTATTAAAATGCATAATATTGTCATTATATTCGCTAGTATAAAGCAAAACTTTAACTTGAGTGTCAGGCGTTAATTATTATTAGTAACAGTGTAATAAACTTGCTTATGTGATTAAAATAGAAATTTGACTGTTAATGACACATTTGAACTCTTGATTTTACTACCTGTAAATTATTCAATGTGGACCAACCGTACAAAATATTTAGGTGCATACTAAATATCGTAGCACATACTCTACGAAGCTACCTAAATTCATTCAGAGTAGATTAAACTGATTCTTGGCATCTTTTAAATGTCTATCTATAGTGAATATCTAACCTTACAGTAATATAAAATGTATTAAATCTTTTTTACTTGTTATTCGGCAGTCAACTAAATAAGGTCAGGTAAATTATTAAAATTTAAAATGAACGAGTATTACTTTGACAGCTAAGGTTTCTTTCTATTACCATCTCGTTAATTATCTGTTCAAAGAAATATACATAAGTAAAGCTGCCTTGCTATGAAAATAAGAATGATGTTGAGAACCTGAGAAGAGAAAAATGTAAATTTATGAACATTTATAAAAACCGATTTTAAGGTTTAATAAATACAATTAAAACAAATATTCATACAAATTTATAAATACTTTTTAAACTACGCGTTTCTAATCTACTCGTAGTACGTATAGGTATTTAAATTAGGTTTTTGATACTTCCGAAGAAACATACTTGAACATTCAGTTCTTCATGCGATTTGGGCGAAACTACGAGGGAAAAGTCTATTACATTGGCCGGTAAATTAGAAACATTCATTTGCATATAAGCCGTGAATAACGCAGGTGTGGGAAATTTCATGCGGTGGAATGAATTTCAGTACCTAGAAATATATTAACCTAGCGTGTTAATTAGCTACAATACTATTCCGAGAACTTTGTAGAAGCTTTCAAACAGTAAACAACATCAACGATTTTTATACAGCTCATTTCTTACCTAGTTACAGATATTCCACAATATACCAATATTCCACAATATTCCAGACTTTGAGTAATAGAAATTAATATTGCATTACGGTGAACAATTGAAAACGAGCTCAATTTTATACTTTAAAGTAAGTATGAAGTATTGAATAACAAAATGGTTCGCGAATCGCAACATCTAGGTATTGACGTATTTGTGCAAATATCGACTTTAATGTCGCCCAGAGGGCGCCTGCCGGCCGTTGACCCGATGTTTGTGACTTCCGCAAATGCCAACCCATGCACATCGACTGCAACGAACTGTTACTGTTTCCGAAACCGTCTCCCGACCTAACTTGGAACGATTTGGCAAATAACCACGTCACCGAGCTGTAGAAAACTACAACAACATGATTCGTCTCTTTTGGCACAGCTATGCAAATTCCACATACTCGTACCTAAATAATGAAACGAATTACTGCAAATTGGAAATCAGAAGGAATGTAGCGTTAATATGCAAATTTGTTAGTATTTTGCATCAGACCATATTTGATTTCACAAGTATCCATGCTAATTATATCTTTTTTAAGCAATTTAACTTATTAAATCTTTTTTAAGCAACCTTGAAAAGACGACTAAAATATATGCAACTGATTTTTTCTTGCGACTCTAGAAATGCGATAAATGATGATCAACCTTTTAAACAGGATTGTGATTACTGAGTTTTAATTCTAGCTAGCAAGCCAAGATCAAAATATATAGGAATTAGCTCTTTATGTAGGTACTTATTGTTTAGCTCGTTGATTCGTTAAATACAATGATTACGACGCCGCTGTGATACGCGTTTGAGATAAGATAAGAGTTTATTTAGGGTGCTCTATATGACCGAGCAGTTGTAAAGTAAAATTACATCAAAAGTCGATAGTAGGGAAGATGCAATAAATACGGCTGGTGACATAAAAAGACATGACTTTTCTACTGAGCTGAACTATGTTGTTCATGTATCATCTAAAATGACCAATTAAAATGTATTATTTGCCTTTTTATAAAGATCGAACAAAGCGACACATTAGGGTGCGGGGGCAGGATCATTGAATAAAGGGTTCTGGGTCGATAACGACCTGAAAAAGTCCTTAAGGCCTGTCCACAAGTTCATGTGGTATAAAGTACATATGTTATGGACGAAGTACTTTAACTTTATGGTAACATAGCATAGTATAATATGCAATTCCAAAGAGTAACTATATTCAAACCGCACTGTAATTCAAACAATTGCAAAAAACTAACTGGCATGTGTCTGAAATTGGTCATTATAAACTTCAGTATGCATATGTACATATATAAATAGAATTAATTTTCTCCTTTCAGTCGGTTGCGAAATTGTGGAATTCTAGGATTTTCATAAAAGCTCGATACAATTGAGCAAGCCCGGATTTTTACTCATTCCCACTTAGGAAGTAATATTAGGAACTCTGTGATTATTGTCATCGTGCGATTCGGTAAAGATTTTACAAACAATTACTTAGGGCATCGAAGTCGCTATATAAAACAGAGTAATTTACCCAGTTATTCATTACAAGGAGTTGAGCGAAATTGTAGTATGACGGTTTAGTGAGATGAATAATCTGTGGGCGCGATCGATAGCGCCGCGTGGAGCGCAGGGGTTGAGGGTGGCAGGGGGTCGCGCCGAGCGTGGGATGCCGGCCACAGGGCTGGGGAGACGTTCATTGAGAACGTGTGGGCGGCGCGCGTGGGCGACTAGCTTATAAAACCCCGCGACCCGCCCTGCCTACGTAGTCGAGCCGCGGTCGTCATATGAGAAGTTCAAAAAGTGTGAAAAGTGCAGAATGCAGCAATCGAGCTTAATGTAAGTAGCAACATTTTTAATAAAATTTAATATAGCTAATTACTTAAAGAACCTAAAAACCTTTAAAAATGTTATTTATTTATTACTAACTATATTATTCTGATTTATGTCAATTTTACTACCGGTCGGTTATATATTATTTTAAATTTGAAGTAATTTATATTTGATGTAATTTTTTGTTAAGTTTTAATTTTTGTTATAGAATGTGGCCCGTAATGATAACCTACTTATTGGGTCAAGCATTGACCTATCCTGTCCAGACTTGGCCTGTATATCCGCAACCATCTCGAGAGTACTCTGATGAGGAATACTTCTACGCTCCTAAAATGCCGTATTATTACGACTCAGAGGCTATGAATGCGCCCGATGTATACGGGCAAGCCCCATACAACTACTTTTACGATCCCTATGGCCATTTTGCTAACGAAGCGCCAAAAAGGCAAGAAGAAAGACTAGCTGCTCTACCCATTGGCCAGGAAACTTGGTTTGAAAGCGATGTTGACCCCAACTGGCGATCAAGTGATGTTGACGACGTCAGTGCTGCTTTTCTCGACAATTTAATTCTAACCCAAATGGCCCAAGATGCTCAAAGACGACGAGAGAATGCACGTGCCGCTTTTCCCACTACTGATTACGATGAGACAGATGCCGAGGACGAAGATGTGAGAGAATTAAAAGCATTAGCAGGAAAACCATTGTACCACGTACCTAAAACAGTTCCTAGATTTGATGACGATGACTATGTTGGTGACGATTCCGACTCCTTTATTAACTGGAATGGCAATAAGAGAAGCGTAACAACGGCTGCACCTACTGTGAGCACCGAAGTTCTAAAATTAGGAGAGAAAGAAGTGATGGTACCCCGACCGGCTCAGAATACAATATTCAAAAATCATCATTCCCAACTAAACGGAAAGAAATCCTCCTTTTATCAAGCTATTGCAAAGCTATTGGATAACAGGAATAACGTAAGTATTTTTCAGGTCAATTTAAATGACTAATACCAATCAAACTTCGTATAGGTACATCTTGTTCGCTATAGATTGTGAAACCTCCCCGAGTCTAAAAATAACTTAGCCGGGCCGGGGGTGGCGGGTGACACGGCGCGCACAGGCCGGGTCATTGAGGGTGGGCGAGGATCAGGGGAGCAAATATTGTCTGAAATCCTCTTTTTATTGAATTTACTTTGAAGTTTCTTCAATGAAATCTAACATTTTTTTTTGTTTGCAGGAAAACTCGAAACCCCGAAGAATTGACAAACGTTTCGTAGCTGCCGACGGCGACCTCGTTGATGAACTCCGCGGTTTAAAACATCGCATCGCTACTTAAACGGATTCTACTGATTACCGCCAACAAATATGAGACTGAGTATTATGTAGACTTAAAGATACTTGTGGCAGAATGAAACAAGCGACCTGATGTAATTCGTGAACCAGGCAATCAAAATGTAAAAAAACTAACATTTATTGAACTGTTCCAATTTGAACCTTCCTAGTTTTTTAACTCTTTATCGCTCGAATTAAAGCCGACTTTATAATAAACTAAAAATAAAATGTCCCAAAAATACTATTTCGTATGCCAAATTTCTACTTTTTGTGGCTTTTGTAGAACAAAAATCTCAAGTATTCATCCTCGATATGTGTTAGGTAAATTTAAATTATATCAGTCAAGTTTTCAATCTTTTTCGATTCTTTACTCATTTGATAACAGACGTGTATTAAGGTTACAACGGGGATAAATGATTGTACAAAATGAGACTATAATGTGCGTTAACCAAAGGGGTTGTTGTTGCGTTGTATAAAAATAATGAGAACGATAACTTTTCAATAAATAATTAAGGATTCCCTTCACTTGGCAGCTGCATACTGACTCGCACAACTTGTGCTATTGTAAATAAATTAGGTACTGATCGTCTAAGACTTATCGTTAGATAGAAAATAATGCATTAAAATTCCTTACATCATAAACCACGAATTAGGTACATATATGTATGTATTTCATTCCGCCCCGGCATTGTTGAACGTGGTAATAATTAAAAGTGATCAAATTATCTCTACGATGTATGGCGCAAAACATTAGGTATCTCATGTCACTTTTACTTTGGACGTTTTCTAAGCCATGGTAATAAAATTTCTCAATATTAATTATGGCGTATTCGTTTGCACTATCAGAAATAATATTTACAGGCAGACCATACTTCCTGAAGCATACAGTAATTTTTAGTTTGTTATTTGTTAAATTACGTATTACTGAATATTTTGGCCTAGCGTTTTACTGCACAAATATTTATTCTTATTCAGGTGCTATAGATTTATTTTTTACTTCTACGGTCTAAGCAGACAATACCAGAAATCTCATTGCAAAGCAAAGATATAAAACATAGTATACATTTGTATATCTAAGAAAGTAAAGATTCTCTATGAGGAGGGAGGATTAGGTGATATTTTAGCTTTACAGCTTCTTATCTAATATTTGTACTACACCAGGTCTATAAGGCCATTGTTGAAATAACAAATGTAATGAACTTCGTCCTATTTCATAAAAAAGCCACATATATCTCGACTTAACCATTTCAACCAGACGTTTTTTTTATGTACCTACTGCGCCTTTAAATATCTTTCAAAGTACATATCGGTTTATACCTAATAATGTCAAATTACCTAATTTTTCATTACTTGTATGATTCCGACGATTTTATAATTAGTTAGCATTATTAATATCGACATATGTATGTTACCCGTAAAGTATTACCAGTACATGTTAAATGTTGTTATTCTTTTTTAAATCAAACGTTCTTTTGATTACAATATTTTGTTACGTCATCCTTTTTACTTTATTGTATAAATTTGTTTAACATCTAATTTTTAGTTCAAATTAAATTATATTTCATTTTATAGTAGAAGTATGCCTTTAGTAATATCTTTTAGATAGAAAAGGAGTATTAAATCTGTACAATTATATAATCTATGCAAGCTAATTTGTAGACAAATTTTAGCATGAAAAGTTTGGCTCAAGATATTTCTATATAGATACAAACACACGTAGCCATTTATATTTTATATAGATTGTATTAGTATGATTTAGTTCAAAATGAAAATGGAATGTCTACATTTCTGAAGTAGAAAACTATGTATAATAGCATTATATCCTATTCAAAGAAAATGAATAAAGGTACTTCAAACTGGCGTGGCAGTTTCATTATATAGCATTTAATAGCATTCATAATAATAATTATACCGTTTATTATACACCATAGTATATAGAAAAAAATAACATTAATAACGTTCACAAAACAATACAATTGGTGGTGTTATCGCTGATGAGCGATTTCTTCGGGACAACCAGTTCTGAATTGGACTTGAAGATGTGAAGCATAGCATCGTGATATGAAAAGAACAATTTGAAGAAAAGGGGGTAAAAGCCAAATCAGGGTTGTAAATAATGGGCGTTGACTTGGTGTAATTTAACGTCACGGATGGATTTAGAGAGGGAATTTCACCGGTGGATTGTTGTGATAGTAAAATATTTTGCAAAGAAGGAAGAACAATGAGAGGGAATGTAAAGGATAGAATTTTAAGCGGAACGAAGGGATCGATTATGAGATAAATGAAGGAATTAAAAGCGTTGCTCAAAATAATGAGGAGAGATCGGACTGAATAACGAACAGTAGAGAAGAGAATAGAAGATGAGCATTGCGGTGAAGTCGAATTGGGAGCTATTTAAGTTCCGCGCGATATTCGGGGACATGATCATATTATATGAATCGTATACATGGATTTTGAAGGCGTTCAAGTTTGTTTAATTCATCCTCATTAATGTCAACATAGCACACATGAGCATATTCAAGAATAGATAGAGGTAAGAATTGAGCAAGCAAGATTTTCGTGGGTATGGGCAACACATTTTTAACCTCCGCGGACAATCCACAACTGGAAACAGTTTCCTGCTAACTTCTGCGACTTATGGCGACCACGACAGAAGCTTCTCCACTTCCTATTTCGATGGATTGTAATTTACTGACGTTTAATTAAACTTAATTTTTTCTGTTCTTTATAACGATATGATGACATTATCCACCCATATTAAACATTTTCTAAAGAAGAAACTTCGTTAATTAACTGAAAACAATCCGAGGAAAGTAAGTTCTCAAGGACCCATCACACAGCGGCGAAGTCAAGCTAGTTACAACTGTATTGTTATAAATATAATTATGTACCTATATGTAGATAATACTTTGAACAATATAAAAATTTTGCACCATTATCATTACATACTTATCTCATGCTTTTGTAATTTCTAATTAGCCTTTGGCCTGTGTTGTTAAGTGACTATATTAAATAGATTGTATATAAGCGTGCAGTTACTATATGAACGTATTCACACTATCTTTTCGTTGCCTAACTTTCTTACTTCCGTTACTTCGTTATAATATTAAAGTAAAAATTTAACGAGACAAAATCATGATGATGGCTGGGATGTAGCTCAGAATGAGCTATAGTTTAAGCACCTAATATTTCTTCAAAATACATAATTGTAAAATCCAGACGAACTCGGAACGATCTGCCAGTTTAGTAATACAATCCATTATGAAAATGTATTAATGTAATTAATATATAGCAATGCTTTGATAATTTTACCCTCCTGGCAAGGCTGTTGAATATTCATCGTTATAAGAACAAGTAGATAAATACGCACATCTAACCTTTGACCTTTCCTTCAAGGAGCCAGTTTCTTGGAATTGTACGCCCACGCGTTGCTTTCTTTCTATTCGCTTTAGACAACCAACGAAACACGGTTGCTAAGAGAAAACTCATTTATAATGTAAGAGATAGGTATCTACCTACATTTGTAATTGAGTAATTACCGACCTGAGTATGCGCGACATGAGTATGCGCGAGTGCCAAAAGAAGCGCTGAATTAAGATTTAGGTGTATTAATGCTGTTATATAAAATAAATTATGAACCCATTTCAATGAAAGTAAAAGCTACTTAGGCGATATATTTTTTTAAATTAAATAAAAAAATGTCATCTCGAGAAATCACCATAATAATTAAACAAGACTCCATAGGGAATTTAAGTAGGTGAGTAGTCTTGAAGTTAAGAGTTTACGATGGTGGTTTATTTATTTATTTTTTGACACCCAATACAGATAATGTAGCTACAAAACTTGAGATCCCATTCCTGATGCGATTTAATTTTTTTTGTGCACCCATAATTATACGATGCCACTACATGCATTAGCAAAAGTATAATATGTATATGTATGTATATTACGTTTATGAGTTCCAACACTAGAGATGGCTGAATACCACATTTTAATGAAATCAATGTTTTGTCCTGTTATTATCTCTGTTTATGTTAGTAAAAATTCTTTACGTGTTTAGTTTCTATATAAAATATGGCTACGTTAGTTTTTAATTTAATTCATCGACATTGGCTTAAAAATTTATCTATTTCAATGAAAAGTACTTATTATCTAATAGCATTTTAAATTATGCTTTATGGAAATTGAACATCTAACAGACAAATTTAATAATAAAAATCAGTCATTCCGATTCCAATCATCGATATACTAAATAACGCACGTCATCGACATACTAAATAACGCGAATGTCAATGTCAGTGTCATTTACTGTATACTTTTAAAAACTGAAACTTTCTGAACTAAAATTATTTATTTTTAAGTAATTTATCGTGTTCTCTCCTAATATTTAGTGCGTAATGATGATATAGAGCCTTTCATAAATATTTTTATCGGTAAATTGCATTACACATTCATTCATAATGGTAAGTAAGTTACGTGAAATTTAAAGTTATGAGACTACCGTTAGTTTCCCTGAGAATTCCACGTCAGTACAAAATTCTTTATTGATTCTAGATACGAAGAGCTAAAGGCTATCACGACTTAGATGAAAATGCTAGTGAAGGCAGGCTACCGGCACCTACGATGCCTCTTCCCCAAGAAATTGAAATGGCATCAGTGTCGGTAGTGCCCGATGGTAAGTAACTGACGAATATGTTCAAGGTGTGAAACCAATATCCCTTCAAAACTAACTAAGCTACTCCTACAGCTAACTCCTAAAAAACTGTAATGAGTTCTCTACACAAGAAATTTCCTGTCACTATAATGTTGGATCAGTTTGTTTACTCATATTGTTAATCCTCTATGCGTTAACACTCCAATAACCAAATTAGGGACTACGAACACATTACCATTATTCTATAAGCCACCTTACTTAAAACATAAACACTGATTAGATCCTTCTTATTTGTTATAGACACATTTACAGTCACCCAGGCTGTGAATGCCTTAGGTTTTGGATGGTTTCAAGTTAAGCTTTCCCTTTGTACTGGCTTATGTTGGATGGCAGATTCAATGGAGATGACTATATTGAGCATTCTTTCACCAGCATTGCACTGTGAATGGAATATAAGCAAGTAAGTATACTATTCTGTTCAATCAATACTTATTATTTGTATGCAATCAACTATGTGCAAAATATTTAATGGACTCATACATATGCATACTTGAAACAAAGACTGTATGACTGTTGAATTGACACATCAGTAAATAGCTGAGCTTGTGCTTGGCTAGTGCTATGGATCAATTTTAGGTTCCAGTGCACTCTGATTCTTATTGTTATAAGTCGCCTGTATTACTCTATTTGAACCACAATATAAACCAAAGAATCACTTCACATACACTAGATAAAATATAAACAGTGTTTACAAATACTAATAAATTATAATGACAGGTACTGTCAAACTGCTCAGTATCATTTGAATCTGTTTAAATGACACTCTGACTTGAGTACATTGGTCATATTTCCTTATCAAAATGTCTCACTGAATCCCCAAATTTCATGTCATTTATCGTTAATCTAAAAATGGTCTACAACATATCCTTAAGAATTGAGTACTAATGAATTAATTCTTTCTAACACTCAGTTTGAATTTTTTTAACTTTTTGATACATGTCTAAAACTTGTAGCACTGTTACTAGTTATAAATGGTCATATATAAAAAAAAAGCTAATAAATAATTACAGATATCAACAAGCATTGACTACAACTGTTGTCTTCATGGGGATGATGTTAAGTTCTACATTTTGGGGCAATATAAGTGACCGTTATGGAAGAAAAACTGTGAGTAATATGAAAATAATCTCATTAAGGTGCTACTAGTGGTGATAAAGATTTTCAATCAGATTCAAAGAAAATTATAAGACATTGTAGGACAGGACTGTCATGATACATGTGTCCTTTTATTTGCCATGTATGTGTATATTTGGCATAGTCAGCTTGCATTAGTTTTTCCTGAAAAGTACAATCTGATACTTTTAAAATAAACTGTATAAATATTTTCTAGGCAAGTGTATCGGTGGCTGCATCTTTTCATTAGATAAGACCGCACATAAATTCTTATTAAGAAGAAAATGTGAAAAAGAATTAAGATTAAGACACATATTAAAAAAAAAAAAAACATTTTTTATGGGCGTTAAATAATGGGATGAAAATTAGATTTAAATGTGTAAAGCTATTTATTGTGAAAATTTGGTGAAATTAAAGCCGCGTAAAACTATAATATGATCGTATTCAGGTAGTAATGATAGTAGGGTAACAGTCTTAAGAAGCTATAAACATTTTTACAGGCTCTCAGTATGTGTGGCGTGCTTCTTTTTTACTACGGCTTGCTGAGTGCCATAGCACCTAACTTTCTTTGGCTCCTATTTTTGAGAGGGCTCGTTGGTTTTGCAATTGGATGTGTTCCACAGTCGTAAGTATATTTTAACATTAATAAAAATTTAAATAAAATAAAATTAATAAACACTTATTTATTGACTATGCAATGTTACATTGTTAAAACTATTTTGTCCTTGCCTTGCATATATTATGTTAATTTTTGTTCAAACTGGTTTATACCTTACGCAAAGAAATTGATTAACAACTTACCATGATTGCTATATATTTATTCATTGCTATTATTTTGATTGAATTTGGTTTCTTTCTTTCAGTGTAACTTTGTATGCAGAATTTCTGCCAACTAAGCAGAGAGCAAAATGTGTTGTGCTTCTCGATGTAAGATAATATGTTCTTCTCACATCTCCACTATCAGTACAATAAATACAATTACTAATTACAATTTAAAGGCGGTAGAACCCTCTGTGGTTCGACTCCGGCGGCACCACCGTCACACCTATTTCTGCCTTATAACAGCAGTGTTAAGCG
>DWQT01003745.1:0-12082 GCA_018244895.1 Myscelus amystis hages | reverse complement strand
CCACTGTTATACGAGTGCAACGCTAGTGTGAAAAGGCAACATCGCCCTTCTCATTTTATTACATCCGTTGTAAAGCGCTCGTCATGGTCAACGCATCACTCGTCACCGTCCAATTTATTACTCAAACGCCTATATACGTACTTCAAAATATAAATCCCACCCTCATCGTCATACAGTATATCATATTGTCATACGGTCATATTGTTAATGCCGCCCACGACTTTCATCGACAATCTTTCGATGTCTCAAATCTTCATATAGGAGGCATATAGAATTCTGTTTCAACGGGTTCGGAAGCAAGTGCGTTCTCTGCCCGCTAAAACCTCCTTGATCATCATCCAGTACATGTTAGAGTCACTGGGATTTCCTAGGAAAGCGACTAATTGCCTTGCAGTTTTGCCCAAAGACGATAAGTTCTAATCATCTCCCAGCATCTTAAGGCCTTAAATGCCACCCTTCCCGCAGATATCCGAATTTTCGCACTACCGTTCTGTCTGGTCAATTACATTAAATTGAAAAATTAAATATGATAATGAAATGTTAACAACGCGAAACATCAAAAATTCGATACATACAATTAATGGTATCAGCATAACAAAATAGATGTATCAATTAACGCGCAAAGTAAACATCCGTTATTAATAACTACACGACACTAAAATCTACAACAAATTAAACCGGTTCCTGTGTCTGACTAATTAAAATTGCTGACAAAACTCATTAATTGCATTAATATTTAATGCCGTGGCGACGTGGCGGTGTCGTGACTTATTTATTGCGACGTAATATCGTCCTACATTTGGTATTTCAAGACTAAGTTATCTTTAATAATTTATACATTATTTAGAGTGTAACGGTTTATTTAATATATTATTTATACGTCATTCAGGTTGACAGGCGCATGATGGTACTATAAATTGTACCTTACAACTTGGTAATGAAACATAAGATTTCTAGAAGAGCCTCTTATTGGCGGCTTTTTGATATTTCGTTTACGTCTAAGAAAGAAATAACATTTACATATCTTCATCGATGTTATTTTTTATCATTACTCTGAGTATTGGATGGGATTTATTAATTATGCCAATTGTCCATTTCGAATTTATTCATTTTGTTATTTGTCCAATTCGAATTTATTCATTTTGTTATTTGTCCAATTCGAATTTTGTCGTTTTGTCATTCGTTCATTACGTTTTAAATAATTGTTGCGTTACGCTTTCCATAATGATATTTAGTTGGGAACATTACGATATGTTCTATGCACCAGTGGCTCCATTCGCGAATTCAATTCGATGACAAGTCGATTAACTGCGGCGCCCGTCAATCGGAAACGCGCATTTTGGTCCGATAAACTTGACTAACGTCAAATTAATGCGACGGCTTTTAAATTATACGGTGATTAAACGAAACGTTTTATTTGTACATGCTGACGCGATACAATAAAAATATTTGGACATTTCAGTTTTGTGTCGGCGTTATTTCAGCTTTATTTACAATTTGAGATTGTTCTTTATTTTACAGGTGGGCCGTAATCCGCGGCCTTCAAACACAAACACAAGCTTTTGTAATAACAATTGCTTCACAGCAGATATATTATGTATATACATATGAGATTCCGTATTTCTATCCAAATTGAAAACCTTGCCATGATCACTATTAGCACCTTTTCGTTCCGCTCTCTTAAACCTCTCTTCTCTAGCAATAACGAGTGTACAGTCACAGTGTTTTTCGCCGCTTAAATTCATCATACACATTCTCGGTTTAGTATCCCAGAGCATTTCTTAGCAAAAAATAGAAGGGTAAATATACTTTACAACATCTTCTCTACGTCACGACGAGACAAAAGAATTGGCTTGACAAATTACTCAATTTTAGAGAAAATACGCTCGAAACAGCCCATTAAGAAGACCATGGTAGCTTTAATTGAAGATGTTAAATTGTCAAGACAAAGCAATGGCTAACTATAAATATTACGGCGCTTTCCGTAGCGAAAATCGGCAAATTTGAACAGCCAACGAATACAGAAGTTCGACCATTAAGCAAGCTGACTTCATCCGCTTTCACCGTTTTGATAAACCACTTGTGTTACCACCTGAGATAGTTATTGGCATATGCGTTATCGCTTCACTGGTAAAATCTCTCATGTCACAATACGCGGTTTGCTAATAATAATAATAATTATCAATATCGCCTCGTAGTTGAGTGGAAAACAAAAAAATGTTTTAAAACCCGGAGGTCGGGTGTTTCGTTTCCATCCGGGACAAACGTTGGCTTAATATACTCACTCACACGGCTATCGGTTCACAAACTACGTAGACCATGTACTGTGCGACTAGTGATAAAAATACAATTATACACACATACATTATATATGTATGTAAATACAACATAATAAAGGCATTTAATTTATCACTTATCTCTGATTTTACTATGTTAGTTGTGTATAATCCAGTTCCATCGTTTCACAGGGAGTTATTAAGTGATTATCAGCTAGTAAGGCTGGTAGAATTAGCATAATTGATTCGGTCAACCGATTTATGCTAAGCTCGGCTCGCTAATGAGGTGCATTCATAGACAACGCATATTAATGAAACGTTAATAATGCACATTTTGATGCAAGTGCAAATGTCAGTGTTTGTTTTGGTGGTCTATTGGCAGCCGATTACATGCTGATTCCAAGTTGGGAGTTGAACCTACCTGAATTGAACTTACAACCCCCGGATCATCAACCACTGTACCAACGCCCCAATCAGTTCATCTATGAATCTATGAATGAATCTATTCGCCTGTCGTGTTATGTTAGATAGATGATTGACCACTAACAGTTTTGCAATTGTATACCAGGAAGAAGAAACATTAATCTCAATCCGGGTAACTCTGGACCACCCAGGGGGATTAAGAAAAATTTCAATTATACGACTTTCCGCCCCTACCCGCTGTTACTTGTTCGACTGTCGGGGTACGAGCGCTATACTATGCAATGCTAACAAAACTGCTTTTGCTTAGACACCAAGTCATTTGTACTAATTTTTTTCAACGCCTTTATGGTTCCGCTACGAAACACACACATACACAAATATTTGTATGGTTGTCTGCTTATTACAAAATAAGTGCTAATTTTTTTTAATTACTGTTTTTTATGGCTATAAAATTTCGATGATCTTGTTTTACAGTTATAATATCAAATATAGCTTTAGTTTTCGTTTATCGGTACACAGTGCAACAAGTGTCGTTATTCAGGAAGGCACACCGTTAGAATTTTATTCCCATCTGAATTAAAACCGAACGGAGTTTCATTTTACAATTTTATTCCGATTCGAAGATGAAGGAGCCGCCTTTCCATTTATTGCTTGAAATACGGCTTAAGGGCTATAACCTTTTATCTTAGCTTCCAATAATTATAATAATAATACATACTCGTATATATATCTTATTAAATTAAATTAGGGAATGTGCACATCAGAAAAATGTTTGTCCTGGGTAGGAATCAAACCCACGACCTCTGGTTTTGCAGTCAGGGTCTCTAACCACTAGCGTTCACTAGCAATCAATTATTTAAATATTACCTGGTACTGTATATTCTATAGCAGTCAATGATTCATACTGACGACGAGAAGTGGATATGTAATTATACTGTAATTACTGTTTACAATATAAATACAATGAATCATTCTTTGTATTATATCACAATTTACACGACGAGCTTAATTACGTATTTTCGTAAATCTGCAACATGGGATTTCGATTGACGCAAAATAAAACGGTTCCCGCGTAATCAGGAACGTAATTTTATAGGGTTGGTAAATCGGTATAACATTCGTCTCTCTCCGTTTCCTTTATATGTAAGTGTTGAAGAATCTGTTTTTGGCAACCCTTGTGACGTGTGAAATGGAACTATGAGGAACACCACTCTTTTTATGCTCGTTCCATCTCCAAAACATTTACGAACTAGTGCATATTTAAGAGGCAGCCTTATTTATTGCTGGTCTTTTGACAGGTCATTCGAAGGCCCCATTTCAGGTGTTCGCCCATTTTTATTATTTTTCCAGTTATGACTGTACATTTCTGTCTACTATATTTTCAACGAGTTAGAAATTAATTATGTTATTCTTATAAATTCTTCTCTGTTCTCTTTGATCAATAATTATGCAAATATTTACTATAAAAATATATTCTGGTGATACTATGGTTTAATTCCTGAACGTTAACCTAAACTGAAGTAAGCGATCTACCTTGGATATTTGATATATTTCGATTACTTTCCGATCCTTCGTTATAAGCTCCTGCCGAATCTTACTCAATCATAACAATTTTAGGAGCACGGAAAAAGGTTTCGAATTTCCTTGTTCGATTTTCATTCAACAGCGTGCGTATCCCATTTGCTTCGGTGTGCATAGCTCCTTGTCTTTCACCCTCACATAAAGAACCGTAGTCATATCGGTGCATAACTCACCGGCCACTGTCAGGTGAAGCTGCGCGCTATCTTATTTATTTTCCTACTGAGAGCCATTCGCGGCGAGTTGTATATTGATCTGTCACCGCACATTTGTATGGGGGATTTATTGTGATTCGAACCGAATTGATGCACCGCCGCATGTGGCGGGTGTGCGCGTATCGACGACAACGTAATGTAGTACCCAGGCTAATGCGTTCTGCGCTTTTATTTATGCTTTCTTCTCCATATCGTATTACGATTTTGTTCCCCGTGTTAAGGAGTTTGAAGAGCGTTTTTGTTGTGTGCAGTTTCTTTGTTTTCGTTTTGACAAAGTTATTTGAATACCGGTTTTTTTTATAAATATTTTTTTTTTTAGTGCAAGAAGGTACATCTATTGTACAAAATGTACATTTTAATGTAAATATTTAAATGTTTTAGTTATAATTACTATAAAATTCTATCTGAATGTAAATATTTCGCCACACTAAACCTAATAATTTTCTAACACTTTGAACGATAATCCTTTTTCCGAATTATTTGTTATTAGTTTTGCCCCGCGATCGGTCCCGGAGAAATATCAGGTCAAAAAGTATCCCATGTTCAATTCTAGGTATTAGACTATCCCCAAACCAAATTTCATTACAGTCGGCCAAGCGCTAAGCGGATTGCCCGTAAAGAAGTAACGAACATACGAACAAACAAAATTACTTTCTCGTGTACAATTTCAGTATGGATTTTAAACACGAAAGGGTAATACCCGAACTATTTTGTTCAATAACTTAGTTTGATATGATATCGAGTTCGTTTTCTGTTGTTACAGCAAACAGATATGTTTTTAGTTTAGCTCAGTGGATATGAGAATACTTTAGTATTTGTGTTATTTTAGGTTTACCCATACAAATATCTAGAAGTTTGTTTGCCTCTATATATAATATTTTTGTTTCTTCGGCTATTGGATAAATTTGCTCTTACGTATCAATTACGTACAAATAAATATGGGACGATTAATGGAAATCTAAATTGTTTGATAGTATGTTTTATTCTAAATTTGAATGGTCGATAGTGTCTAAAATACAAGTTAATAAAATAATTCTAATAAAATTAATAAATCTATATTAATTCATTTCGGGTTATAAATTGTCGAACATTAAATAAAACCCGCAACAGCTAAAGACAGAATAAAACTGGTTAAAACTAATTATAAACGTAATAATATTTGTTCTTCGGTAATGGAATGCAAGTAGTGCAAGCTCGCATTTTTCAAAATGTCAGCGCATTGTGTTGTATGCGCTCACCTTTAAAGTAAGTGCATGTTTGCTAGGTCGGGTTACAAAGGGCGTAATTACTATGAAAAAGCCAGCGTAATTAATCACAAAGGCTCTTTCGTATAAACGGATCGGAACGTAGTCAATATTTAACTAAGTTTAAAAATGGAAAACCGGGGTTCACAATGTCAACTTTGTGTCGTTTTTTTTCAGCTGTTTCGCGCGGGTCTGGTTTTTTGCCAACTTGAAATGATTTTCGACGGAAGTTAATGCGATTTAAAAGCGGCAAAGTGTCTCGCTTTTTCATTGTTGCGATACGCGTTTTTCGACTTCGCTTCGGAAGGCTTTATGCGAAGCCGTTGACGGCTGTTGGTTTCGTTTTTTAATTTATAAAGCACGTAATCTATCGCCTTCAAATTGTCAGCGTTTATAGCATTTTACTATGAGTGGTCCAGTTGAACTTCGTTTTAGCGATGACGTATATTGAATTCTAGAACGTTCTAGTAGTTACATGGAACTTTATCGATACTTCTAAAAGTTTCGTTAACATTTACAGCGCTGGCATCCCGGATGATAATTTCACATGATCCCAACTCACCTGAACAAAGTTGCGAGATCAATCTAATGTACATAAATCCGTGGACTGTTCAAAAGTTTCAGCAACTTGTGTATTCATAGCGACGCTAGATTGGAATATTGAGTTGGAATTGCTCGACAAATTTCTGCTTAAATATTGTGATACATTAAATAAAAGATCAATCCTTTAACTGTCGCTGTTGCCTCTGACAGTAATAAAGGTATAACCATAGTCTACCACGCGGACCAGGCGGATTGTTAGAATTGACATGTCTCAGCGAACATTGTGTAAAACTTTAAAGTGTTTTCGTGTTAAGCCTAATTATGAAGTCATTGATCCATTAAACTAACAATTCTGTTAATATTTAAATATGTCCATATTATTGCATATAGACCGTCTCTGACGATGTCGACGAAAATCTATATAAATGTGATACATTAGGTATATATTTACATACTTGTGTATACCCATGTTTATTAGCCGCCAATCCAACATAGCACAGACATGTGATAGCCTAATTTGGAATCAAATGAATCGGATAGTGGTGTGTAGAATCGCACCAATTATTCTTATTATTATTTAAATTTGCCCCACCCTTCCATAAGGCCTCCGTTCCATAAGGCAGTGGAAACTTACGATGTTCCAACACGTAACAACGTGAGCTTCTCCCATAAAAACTGAACTGCGAGCGAGTTTTATACGCGTGTTAAATATACTTGAAACGTATACACATACGAGTACGTGAGATACGGAGTAAAAAACGTTAATGTACCGTTTTTAAGGAAACTTAAATAAAGCAATTTTCGTCCTTCTATTAGGTATGGTATCTTTTCCCTATTGTGAGACGCAACTATTAGGAGGTTTTTAGGATCGTGGGAGCTGTCCGTCTAGCTGCTGATCCCCGGGGGGTCGGTGAAGTATAAGATGTGACATGCCCCATCAGGGGCGGGCCAACACATGCCAAAGCTACGACACCGGTGCATCTCGAATAACGTCGTTAAAAATCACAGCGGTATTCTAAAAAATGAATTCTTTTTTAATGGGTATAGCGTTGTTCTTAAAGGTTCATTAAAAATAAGTAAACAACTAAAAAAATGTATGTATTTTATTAATCGACCTTGCTTTCGATTGTACCTTTGCTGTTTCACTACAGTAAATGCAAATCCTATTTTATAAAGGCTCAGTTCTAAAATACTTATGTCCAAATATTTTCGCGATCCACCGCATTTCAATTGTTTGCAATAGGTCGCGGTTGCCGCGGTGTCCGTTTCAATTCGGGCCAGCGAAAATATTTGTGAGACAGTTAAAATAATATTTACCCGCACTTCGAACGCGTCACATTTAAATTTTTGTTTATCTGTGAACTCTGACTTATTGTTCATAGATACAATTTTCTCATATATCGCATGTTTATTAAATACTGACTTAACTCAAAAAAGACGATTTTTGAGAAATCGCAAAAGAAGATCTTGCAATGAGACCTCATCGTACTTGTTGATGAATAAACAAATAAATGATAAATAACAAAAACCTGTATCTGTACGTAACTAAATTTTAACTTATTTTTTATTGAGTCAGTGTTCCATTAAACATGCGATATATCTTAAAAATAGTATTGACTGCTTGACCGTGCACGCTCGAAATCAATCCACATTTTTTTGTACTAGCTTCTGCCCGCGGCTTCGAGCGCGTTTAATTCGAAGTAAAGCAATTCCCCTTACCCTATTCCGTGAAAATGTCATGCTACCCTTGGAATATTAAAATTCAAATACTACACTTTTACTTATTGCCATTAAGAAATTCTTAATTGCAACGCGTGCGCAGCCGCGGATATAAGCTATGTTATAAACATGTTGACCTTCCTATTGAGTCACTCTATCTATTTAAAAAAAACCGCATCAAAATCCGTTGCGCAAGAAGCGAAAGCGACTATGTTTTATGCTATGTTACGAAGTAAGGACTTCTAAGAAATTCTACCGGTGAGTATAAAATTCAGGCAGAAAGATTATGGGAAATTTGTGGTTTTGTAAGTTAGACACCTGATATTTGATAGACACGTTCTTGGTTAATAAACAAAATAATGCATTGGAACAATTGCAAACACGGCTATCTCATTGTTAATAAGCAATTAAATGAAAACAAGAAATGTTCATCTCACAAACGTCTGTTGAATCGAACCCACGACCTGTTTTGCAGTCGGTGTGTGCCCACTAGACCCAGAGACCCGGTTTAGAAATAAAAGATTTCATTAACATTAATGAATATACTCACCGATATTAATTGTAGAGCTCAACAATTTATTGTCATTAAATATTTATATGCTCCCATTCCACGATGACATGATAACGCGGTAATAACAGAAGGGGTAGTTAATGGACTCTACTATTTCTAGCGGGGAGGAAACGGTAAAGAATGCGGTATTATGTAGGAGCACGCAACGTGAGGTGTTGTTTGCTAACGGATTTTATAAATAGAGCCGCACGCAGACTCTGCAATTCAACTTGCCTTCAACACCGTTATATATATTTTTACATACATACTTTTTATATGTTACTTAACTTGTTTATCACTATGATTGGGATGTAAAGTTTCCAACCGTTTTATTTCCCACTGCTGGGTTTGTATTGCATTGACGAATCACTTAGTGGTGTCGGTCGGATATTTTTAAACGGTTATAAAAGCCTTTAAAGAGATTTAAAGTCAAGTTTGTAAGGACAGGGATATTTGCCACTCGGTGCTTTCTGCCTACCCCGTTAGGACCTGTTATTGTAATAATAATTGTACTGTATCAAGGCTATTGAAGACTGGCAGTTGATAGGTTGGCTTTAAAATGAATTCAACGAATAACATTTAACAAATTGTATACGAATGAGTTTAAAATATTATATTTAACATAAAACATCAAATAGCCGTGTAATTAGTTCACCTGCGCCCGGCCGCGCCAAGTAACACTTATTGACAAGGGCCGTCGAGCGCGGAAGCACAATTACGCTCAGATGGTACTCGATCCTAGTTTTTTTTTTATATCATTATACCACTTACTGTAGTGAATGGAATTCGAAATGGGGAGGGAGACGGTAATTAATTCTGTAAAGACTACTGGAAAATGTTTTACTTGGAACTACGTTTAGTTACCTATTTCTGCCTTATAACAGCAGTGTTAAGCGCTGCTGTGTTCTGGTTTGAAGGGGAAGTAAGGGAGATATACTTTTTCGAGCCATTCCAGCTTATTCCTCAGGGGTAGAGGCGAAACTGTGGTCGACCTGAGTTAGAAACCTAATCTTATCTGGGGTCGAATACAAATGTCCATGGGCGGCAGTAGCCACTTACCATCAGGTGTACTGCATGCTCGTCTTCTACTTCCATATCATCCAAGTTACTTCTTTAGGCGGTGGTGCCGTTGGATTGTTCGTTGTTTAAGTTTGGATTGTTGATTGATTGCTGGATTGTCGTTCAATCGCTAAAGCTATTTGTGTTATGCGGCAGTTTGCTTAAAACATGGCCCGGTAAATAGGATTTAATACACTGCATCTACATTACATCTGAACTCAGAATGAAGTTACCATTTGGGATTGACTATAAAGACTTATTTTGTATGTTTAATTGCTTGCATGAAGAGACTGACAAATGAACAAAAAGTGCCTATACCTGCCAGCATTGAAAATTTGAAACTGACTTTGAACAATCCTATTGTAACAGACAATAGGACTGTTCAAAGTCAGTTTCAGTTAGACAATAGGACTGTTTGTTTCATTTAATTAAGTAAACATTCTATATCAATACGATTTAGTTAATTGGTAATTGTTAATTAATTAACGGTTAATTGTTGTCAGAGACACATAAATTGGATAGTTGATAATATTCCGATAATTATAGAACTCAATTTGTGAGCAGATAACAGCGGGTTGATATTGACTCGATTATTATTATATTTAAAATTGACTAGATCTCGCACCTGGATACTAATCTCGACCATTTTACAATTTATAAAGTACAAGTGAATATATGGCAGTCAACATCACGGTATTCCAGATTACATCACAAATTTGTTAAAACGCACATCAAAAAGCTCGGATGAAACATATTTATGACAAAATTAAAACATACTCGTATGTATGTACATACATACAATATCAGAGTGATTCAATCCACTTATCGCGGCCCCGTCGAGTTTGCACTGAAAATAGTGAATTACAAAAACGAAGGAAACACAAGCTGCACCTTTGCTTGTTACATTTGCTTTTGTGTATTTCCAATGAGTTCCACACCAAACCGGTAAACTATTAAATCTTTAACCTCGAAAATCACTTAAAGCATTCCACCTTGATATAGCTTCAAAGACAAAGACGTTTATTGTAATCGTAAAGATGTGACAGAATTATGAGTTCAATCCATATTTCGCCTTTTACGGCGTCCAAATTTAAGATTTAATACATAAGACACATAAATGATCATTGACGTAATGAATTACAAAATGATTATCTAAGGTTAAGCTGTTCGGCTTATTCAGTGATTTTTAAGACTGAATGAAGGACCTAAGTGAATTTTATATTTACCTTGACCAACTTCAAAATTGCTATTGTATCGCCACATGTTCTAAGAGAGCAAATATCAGCATTACCTAAGGCAATGGAGCTTATCCACTAGCCAAATTTGTAAGCAATAGTTTGTCGTAGCTTATTGAACGTGCATTGCGAATACAACAAGCACCTTTCATAGATCTAAGTAAACAGTACTTCTGAGTATTCACGTCTTCTCCGGGGAGTCTATTTGAATAATTTCAACAAGTAATTGAATAGTTAATGTGTGTTTAAACTCCGTTTCAGAGATTTCAATATACGAGTAATAAGAATGAGAAACAGAATGTTAAAGGGCCATTTTAAAATACCAATTTAATAATGCAATAATTTCACTATCCCTTATATTCACGATGGTGAAAATATTAACAGCGTGTTGAATAACACAATTGCTTCTGTGTCACGTTTATTTCGTGTTATTGCATTCAATACAAATGTCAAATGTCATAACTCAAATGTAATACAGGTATAGAGCTGTTGTATGTCACAGTTTGGGAGAATTTAAGTACCTGTAAGAATCAAACTGTAAAATTATTGTAATAAAAATGGAAAAGTGCCAACCCTATCCAGTTTAAATTGGCAACCCTATCTTCTGGCTCGAGCTCAGCTCATTGGCGAATGACACCTGTACTCGAGAACGGAGCCTTCGGCCTCTTGTATTTTGGAACACCGTCTTGAAATTTAAACCACTTCACGTACCTACATTTATTAGTTTAACGCTTTTATGTTACTGTGATCTTAAATACGTGATGCAAGATACGACCGGCTGTATTGTTAGAATTCTAATATCTTTTAGAATTTAGGGTTGGCAAGAAACGGACGAAACTTTCGTAGCTCTGTCTCGTATTACCCATTTTCTAAGTGAATTTATCCGGAGATAACATGACCTTAAATAGATAACCCTATCTTCTTAGTCTTTTAGTCGGTGCTGACCGCTACGTGACCTTTGTTGTTAGTTTATGGTATCGTGCGGTAAATTTCTAATCAGCAACTTTCGTCACAATCTAAACAGGAGCAGTAAAGTCGAATAAACGCAAAGCGTCAATTTCATTAATGTCTTTGTATAATCTCCCACATATGGTTTTCCGAACCTGATAGCTTATAAACTACCTATAATTTTGCACGCATACATATCGCATGCTTAATGGAAAACTGACTCATTAAGAAATAAGTTAAAATTTAGTTACGTACAGATACAGGCTTCTGTTAGCGCCATCTACCGTTTACC
>DWQT01003744.1:0-12083 GCA_018244895.1 Myscelus amystis hages | reverse complement strand
CGCTTACGTACTCCGATCTTCGTTCCGCGTGTTGGTATGTTGGGGGTAATTTTGTAGACTCTGCTTTGTGTGCCTTTCATCGCTCTCGTATACATAACCGATTCTGATTTGCAGGTAATAGTCGTAAAATTCATAGTAATTTCAAACATTAATTAACTACCTCATTTGGTCCATAACTATAGACAGTACTACATTTTTATCAACATAAAAATATATTTCGTTTACGGTCCCAGTGCAATAACATAACATTAATAAGCCTCAATAAAATAAATTAAATCCAGTGTATTACGAAAATAAACTTTCACTATGTCCTTCGTGTGAAGTTCATTGAACGATAGCCGTGGGTGGTGGTCCAAGTTATAAGATATCGAGGAAGCGGCAGCGATGTTTTAAAACCTCGGAACTAAGGTTAAACGTTTACGTTAATTTAAAAAAACGCTGCAAGTTTGTTTCACGAGTAGATAATATCAATTTGGATTATCAACATTGCAAGATTACAATATGTTTATTAATGTGTCAGTTATAGTGCGTACCTATATCTCGTAATTATAACAGAATATAAATAAATCCCTTACAGTACTTAATGTAAGTTTCGAAAAAATATTTATTTTGCGACATAAAAACACCGTCCCAATATATTATAGTATGTCAAAACATTATATAATATCCATCAAAAAAATCTAATGGATATTAGCTAAACTTGCGCCAATACGATGGAGTGTCTAGTAAAAACAATTTAATGGCGTTTAGCTGGAATTGCGCCAAGATGATAGGAGACCCGTCAACGCCTATCACTTACACGGCACGTGTGATAGCGCAAGTGATAACCGTATCGCGATCAACTGTCAGGCCGCGCTCGCAGACGCGGCGACGACGGACGAACGATAAATGTTTGTTTTCGTAATACTCTCGCGCTTAGGACAACGGCGTTACATCCCCACTGCGTACACAGTACATAGATAAAGACGAGCGGATTTGATAAACAACGTTAGACTGCATGCGCGGTGTAGCATCAATGTGTACTGTGACATACTATGAAGTATCATAAACTTGAGACTTTACCAATCTCTTAGAATCCGCATACAACAGTTTGTATATTTCTCCCGCCCACTATGAGAGCTTTCCAGGCCTTCTAGGTTAGAAATTTTGATTGTTAAACCGGAGTTGTGGGTTCGATTCCCGTCCCACACAAACGTGTGTGATGAGAACATTTGGCTGCTGTGTATGGCTGTAATCAATATTTTTTCATTTCGTTTCATTTATTCGTTCTCATATATTTATACAAGTCTTATATAGAATGATTATAATGCTTATGTACTTTATCAGCTGTATATCTTCATAGCACAGAAGCTGACTAGTTCGGAGTAGGACCTTATTAACATATAGCGTTACCACCTCTGGTCATTTTATTAGTTAGACGTTTCACCGTTCACAACGATTGTCCCCTGGCAGGGTGGTAAAATGTCCCCCAACAGGGTGGTATGTATTTTCTAAGGTGGAGTCTCCTGTTTGATGGTACACTCCATTTCTTACTCTGATAGAACACTGAAGACCTATCTAGGTACTACAGAAATTTCCTGTCAGCTGAGTCTCCGTTGAACCGAGATATTATTATTAATAAATACCCAAGGTTCATTTCCAGGATGACACAAGCTCACTTCATAGATATGGTAGGTAGGTATTACCCCCGTGTGTATTGTGCATTGAAAAATGTATGACATTTTTGCTCTAACTAGATAAGACAAAGCCTTTAGTATGTCGTGCGACGTAGAATTAAATTACACTGCGAAATATGACACGCAAGGTTTCGCAGAGATTGAGGCACGTTTTTGTAACGACTTTGAGACGTATAATATTGTTCGGTATTTGAAACGGAATGGCAGAATATAATATGACAGTGGTGTTATGAACATTGAGTTTGTTTGTGGTTTAAAATGAAATAATTCGATTTGGCTTAATGTCCCATGTTGGACAAAGAGCATATATACAAAGTTATATAAGTTAATCGTAAATGATAATACTTGAAAGTTAATGCAATTTTCAAATCAAAATTCACGTACAGCGATTTGATTCCAAACTTGCCATAAACTGTTTTTCCTTTGACCTGAAACTATGCACCTAAATAGTACATTAATAAATACCTAAATATGCAGATAATCTTACACCCAAACATGACAAATATTTATGCTTATAACACAAATGTTTTAATTTGGATGAAATCGAACCTATACACTGTAGCTTAGCGATTAAGGTCACTACTGTAATAAGACATCACAATTACTATTGAAGCAACTTTTATATAACAGCGAGGTTCTAAATACAATACACAACCGCACCAATCTCCCATCACCTTAGGCGGCAAACTTGAAAAATGCAATATCCACTCCGATCTACAAAGTTAAAATGACAATAACGCGAAAGAAATTATCAGAATTGTTAGCTAAAAGTTTCGCCAACAAAAATGTCTGCCGCGCAGCTATTTTAGGCATTTTCAATTACGTTTTGGAGTCTTTCTATCTCTTTTTTTTATTCGTCTCGTCGAGAGGACAACTATGTGTTCAAGTTTTTTAACTGGCCACGAGCTTTTGAACTTTTTGCCAAGTTTTAGGCAGAAGCCGGCCAAGTCCCGTGGGAAACCGCGCTCATAAACTTAGACGAAATGAACTTTGCTTGAAACTTGAACCGTGGGTACCTACATTATAAGTAGCATCTTGGCTTTTAATAACAGCGTATTTCTTCCTTACTTCTATCTTTATACATTACATACGTTTATATTTTTATTGCGCGGCTTAAGTTTGGACCGTATGCAAAGATATTGCTCCTGTATGCATTGGCAGACATTGAAGTTGAATATTCAATTTTTCTCCACAAACAAAAATGATTTAGCATTTGATTGGAACTACTTACACGTGTGTTGGTGCAGAGGCCTCTATTCCATTCGAGGGAGGCCTGGAACATACTCCACGTAAATGAAAGTATTCTTTCAGCAATGAATCTTGGACCTGGGACATTTGTGACTTGAAATGTTAACAGAACATTATTTAGGCACTTAACAAAACTTTGTGCTTCTTAAAGTTTACCTACACTAATCCACGTAATAACTAAAACTTGACTTACTCAGAGTATCGGAAAGTGGGTAACCACCTAACACTCACAATCGACCCCGAAGAAATCATCAGAAACTAACCATAACTTTCATTACAATATAATTGCAATTGATGATATTGTTGGCGTTAATTAAAATCGAATTATAAATAATATATTACTCAACTTCCCCTAACCTTGTGATTAATGGCAGGAGGCCTATAATCGTTGCCTTTGAATAATCAATCAGGCAAAGCGTAATCTACATCCGATATTAATTTTGAGTAAACAAGTCAAATTTGTTTTTAATAAATAAATTCCTCAGTTTATATAACAGCACCATAATTAGAAAGAGAGAAACGTTTAATAAACCTAACAACATAAACACCTGTCTAGAACAAAATAAAATAAAGGTATGAACACACACGTATAAGGATAAAATAAAAAAAAAAACACGAAAAGAGCAACTATGAAATTTAAGCCTGGTTAATGATAGAAGTATGGTCGTATCTAAATGTTTATAGAAGTACATGTAGGCTTACTTTGTCTTGTGAATGAGATAGCTGATGATAATAATAATATACTCAATGAAGCGGTCGTAGTTCGTACGCAGTTGTACGCAAACTCAAAATTTTTATTTACTTTTATCAAAAAAGTATAAGTATGTAGCCAGATAAAAAAAATTAAATACGAAAAGCACTTCCCAGAGACAAGATGAACAACCACGAAAGGTTTCGCCTTTGGAATATTTTAAAGCAAAACGTTGTACTTTAAAATTATAAAGCCACCAATAACAAGTTCTGGCTAGTTTGGATTTTAATAATGTCGTTCCCCGTCGAGAGCCGACGGTTGGGAACTTAGCCGTTCCAGTTCCAGCGGCTTTTTGTATTAAGTTACGCCAAATTGGCTGCAGCAATGATGCACTTGGTGACCCCCGTGCGTTTGGTTAGCTGTTAGAATTTCACTATCCTTTCCAGAGTACAGGTGGAGTTTTGTCACAAATATTAATGGGTACACAAAGGCCGCAGATGTACCAGAATTCTCAGACCGTGTAAGGCAAGTTGTATACTACGTTACTAAAGTATCATTAAGATTTTCTTTATGTTAACAAGCTTAGACAAGTCGAGACATGTTGGTGTACGGGCATAAGTGTGAACAGCGCGATCATGTTACAACCAAATATATTTTAATGCTAATTATGTATATCTCAAATAATGCTACAAATTAATTACTTGGAATTACTTGGGAACTAGCAAGCCAGGAAACCACGCTTTTCCGAGGTACAAGGAAAAAGTATTCTGAACAGCAAATTTAATAACTAGAAAACTTGAGAAGTCCGACCGGGATTGGGGAACAAGGAAGGGATCGGGAAGGCTTAATGACCCTCCTCAAAAGTAATTCCTCTATACCCATCCGAAGTCATAGCGCGAGGTCTACACACACTACAGTGCTGGCGACTGTGGGCGCAGACAATGAAAAAAATCAACAGTAACAACAATCAGCAGTGAATATTCGTTATTGTGTACGTTGTTGCCTACAGGAAACTTAATAAAATTCCAGTAATTTACATGTGATGGATCATAAATATTGTCTGAAAACACTTTTTTGTTCTCATTTATAGCAAATGTAAAAGAGAAAAGCTGTACTGAACGCAATATATCTATACTTACATAACATTTCAGTGCAACTTTTAAATAAATGTACATATTCTATGTAAAACAACGCCACGAACACTGGCTAGTTAAGAAAACAGAACCCAAGGCTGGATTTCGCGAAACAATAATAAAAATAATAAATCCCTTTGAAAGCCAACTGACAGCTGCAAAACTATTCCTTGACAATCTCAAGGTTGCCTCCAGTTCCGTGAAAATTGGGACTGTTCTGTAGCTTAAAGGTTTATAAGGAAAATCCGGATAAGGATAAAATTTGAGGTTGTGTTTTAGTTAATAATTGTCAGCGGCGCAGTGTAGAGGAGTATGCAACCTGCTAGAGAGACCACTCATTACAATGTTTGCTTTATAAATCATAAGTGTAATGTAATGTGGATAGATTGATATTTGTTTTCAATAAAGCGCCATATAGACCTAACCATGCGGGCTTAATCTTCTGGATACTACAATATGGTATATTATGTTAGCAATTACAAGAGTAATATTTTAGTATTTTATATTAGAAAAAACAGAGATTTGTTTTACACTTAGAAGTGCACGAAATAATTAAAACCTTCGACTTGGGATTAAAGATCGACATTTTAATTGTGTCACACTGGTTAATAAATAATCAAATAATCTGCTTAATAACAACGTAACAATTTTCCCGTATAAAACATGTTTATCCGTAAGAACAAAGACGTGTACACACCCTGTTCCAACCCGTCTCAGCCAGCGGAGCGTACAGAATTTTGTTCTACACGCGAAAACGCAGAAAACCTTCGTAAAACGCGTTTAAGCCTGCTATTGGAACGCTTGACAGCTCTTCGATCGACTTGCGTTTTGATACATGAAAATGAATACGCAAACAGCTTCTACATGTGTTTTCGACTTTGCTATAATGGCTTAAGTATATACTACGCGCAAAATGCCAAAGGCATAGTCGTAAATGAAAGGTTTCCTTGTACTTATTAATAACAATAATAATAGGTGCGGATAATTTCACATACAGCTATCCGTTTTCAAATTAGACAATCAAATGTATTATGGTAATCGGACAAGTGTATAACTTATATAGATATTTCTATTACCGCCAGGCAGAACAAACAAATGTGCTCTGCTCAACAAGTTCAAATTTCTAATACAATCGTTGATTTTAGTAAGCATAGTTTGTGTATACGATCACGCTTATTTTCTTCAGGGCTAGGCACATACTAAGATTTCCACCGGCTGGGTGCTGACAAATATCTTTCGCATCTCTTTTATGGTCCGTCTTAATTAATTCAAAATCCATTAAACATTAAACTTCCATCAATATTTCTCACGTCACGGATCCCTAAAAGAAAACACCATTCCCGTAATACCTTAGACAGCGCTGAATCTCTAATGTTCAATATAGGATACACTGAAAGCGAGGAACATTTCTCATAAAGGAACACAATGACACCATACCAAAAAACATTCGGGAACATTTTCTCACCAAATAAAATTTTATGCAAGGCATTCATATGCAAAGATTGGTGCCATTGCACAAACATAAAAGTGCCCCGTCAAATGTTAAAATTGGGCTGTAAAATTCTTAACAGTGAAAAGAATTGTGTAAGGAGGCTTAATTAAAAGCGTTTGGTGCGCAGTTGATTAACTCGGAGTTCTGGGTGCGATCGTAAAAAGCTGAATGTTGGGCGACTTAAGGCGACCGTGCCAGCGCCCGCGAGTGTAGGTGCCATGCTAAGCCACTGGCGCCTTTGTTTAGTGGAGGTTTTCAATACTAAAAATATGCGACTCTACAAATGTAGCGACGGAAGTTTTGGTACTGGTAACTTTTATGATATTGCTGGTGTGTATAGATGACGATGACCACTTGCCATTATGGAGTATCTGTCTCTTTGCATACCTTTTGCAATACAAATGGTTCTGGTTTCGATTTTCATCCAGAACAAAAATAGTATAGATTTTTGTTATTTAGTAATGGATTAGATGGTCATGTCTGAGTGTTCCCAAGATATTATTATTAAACATCTCTCATCGCTTCTGTGTCAGTGGTATAACAAGCGCCTGAGGTCGGGTTCAGGCGTACTTGACTTATCTAAATGAAATGGACATAAACTTGAATATAACCGTAAAGCGATGTATATAACTGATGCTTATATAGATATGTGTCGTAAAAGTAAGCAAATGTGAAATGCTTAAAAAGATGTATATACGCTATGTTGGCAGTTGTTTAAGTAAGAATCTCATTATGATGGTATTTTAGATGGCATAATATAATAAGATTCCTGGGCTCAATCGTGGATTTTTTTATGAATAAGATTAGGACCTTGAATAGGATTGGAATAGGACTATTAGTGTTAGACGCTATTGAAACATTGTTAATTAGTATGTTAAACTAAAAGTTAAATTAGAACCCTCTATTAGATAGACCCAGTGCAGTAATGGACCAAAAATGGATTGTAAAAAAAAAGGATCTATCTTGATTGTATTCCTCAGAGCGGGGCTGTATATTTACTTGTCTTTTGTTATAATAAAAGATTTGAAATAACGTACTCGTGTTTTAGCATTCCAATACTATTTTCATATTGCCAAATATGTTAATAAAAGTTTGTATATCGTTGATAGAATGATAATATTATAATATAGGACTTAGTAGTAGTGAATAGGGTTTTTAAAATATATAGTTATACATAAAAGCAATTGATATGGCGTTCGTATTTGCTATTATGATAGAAAATTATATGTAAGTTTATTCAGAATAAGGTAGTGCACAAAATTTGTCGAAATACACCGAAAGTCAATAGTAATTTACCGTCTCAATAGTAAATTCACATTTAAGTCACTAATAAGTTTAGAAGCAAATGCGTACAGAAATTGGGGAGAATATTATATTATCCCTTCTGTATTCAGTGCGGATATCCACGACATACTCGTATCACCGTGGAACCGGTTAAAAATAAATTCTCTGAAGCCGAAATCTATTATTATGTTAAAGAGGCGACCGGGGAACATTGCACTTTTTGTGCATTTCCAGCGCATATAAACATGCCGAGTGTCGCCCCGCATCGCTCTGCGTAATTCGGGTAGTGCAACGAAAAATAAATGTTTTGGCGGTACACCAAGATCATAATAAATATATATGAAACAAATGTTTGGAGCGAATATGTTTATTACGTTAGCCGTGCACGATGTAAGTACTGTTTAGTAGTTTCTTTTTGTTTCTGTCTGTCTTCTATATTTTACATTTCAATGTATTTATGAGTCTTATGATTCTTCTGAGTGGATTTTAATTAAAAAGGCAAAGGGAATTGAATAGGAAGAATGATTATATTGTATAGTTGATAGCAACCATATTTATATCCCACTGATGGCCATTGTCTCTCTCGTAACGGCTGAAGGCTGGAGCATACTGACTACCTAACTTCTCCGTGAGTACTGATAAATGTGAGATGTTTTAAGCCTTAAATTTAATCCTTAAGTTTTGCCTTAGCCTTAAGTTTAATCTCTATTTGATTTAGGTTTAAATTAATCTACAACTTTAAAATTAGAATAAGCTTCCTATTTTTTTAAATAGACTTTTAGTAATAGTTTAATCTCAACACTATAATGAATAGCAAAAAAAAAATGCTTGGCATACTGGAGCCAACTAGCCTGTGTCCTCCATACAGAGACTCCAGTTACAGTATCCGAGATAAAGTTAAAATATTATCGTAGAGGATCGAAAGTAGGGGCGTCTCGTGCGAATAAATGCACTAATACATTTCGAAAACAACGGTACAATTCTCCCCTGTCTCCTCCCAGACTGGCTGAAACATTCAAGAGGACGTGCCGTTGTAATTGCTACGAAATCCTTTAGTTTGTTGTTATTTTACCGTAAAATATCTTACGGTGAAACATTTTAATGTTAAATCAAAATAATGTTTATTATAAAAAGTACACATATAAGTATGTATTAATAATGGAACTATCAATTCATTGTTTGTGAATCAAAATACAGGCATTTAATTGCATGACTTAGATACTTTTAACTTTTTACGTTGAATCATGATGCATGTACCAACATTAGATTCCTTGGTAATATTTATGGATGCAAGTGCCAAGGGAGATATCTATCTAGACCAAAAAGTTCTGATACTGCTTGATAAGGAAGCCAAGAGTCTCTGAAACTCGTAAGGGAGTATTGAACTTAAAAACAGAATGTCAATTTTGTAAAGACACTAATGTCTAGTATCTGGTGCTGTCTGCCTACCCTAATAGAGAACTAGCTTGATTGTATAATAATGAGTTATAAAGATACTTAATCCTGCGTAAAATATGACAAGAGAATCCCTAATGAGGTCAGCTTTCTATATCAGGTAATAATATAAAGCTGAAGAGTTTGTTTAATTGTTTGGTTGTTTGATTGTTTGAACGCGCTAATCTCAGGAAATATTGGTCGGATTTGAAAAGTTCTTTCAGTGTTAGATAGCTTATTTATCGAGGAAGGCTATAGGCTATATAACATCACGCTAAGATGACTAGGAGAGGGGCAGCAATATTAAATGGACGTCTAGTCATTCATATGGCAAAGTAACGTTTGCGGGGACAGGTAGACAAATATAACAGTGTCAATTTAAGCCTAAGTTACTTTTTATAACAACTGTTATGTGACTGAAAATCCCATCAAAACCGGTCCGAAGTTTGGTTTGAGATTTCCTTATACGGTTTGTGTGTTAAAATATCTATAAATAATTCTCAAAACGAATAATAACTTTTAAGTGATTAATACAAATTCAGAGGACCATGTATTGTGCTAGGTTTGGAGGAAGCCTATGTTCAGTAGCGGCCATCGTAGACTGCAATGAATTAACAAAGAATGAATATTTTCAATTTATCTCACAAAGTCTTTCAAATGGATTTCGATTCATCTTTTAAGATATACTTTAACAATCCGAAAATCTTATATTTAACTTGTTATCGACTATGATATGTTTTAGATTTTAATTTTTTACTACTCAAACAGCGCCAGCGCACTGCGAGTAATGTTCAAAATACCTGTGTATTTGTACTGTTGTATTTCATGGAAATGTAAACGGTACAGATTATGCGATATCACACGGGTAACCAAACAGGGATATGTGACCTTGGACTTGATAGCAGTATCCACTTTAACCGTACCTATGTGATATTTTCAAGTGTAATTCTCTGAATCGTGATATTTATCGTCTATCAACACTGACCGAAGCAATAATAACATTCTTAGGACACTTTTGCGGGGTCATTCGGTACAGACAAACACATTATTATTAGAGTATTTTGTTATTACAGCTCGGTACAGTTACGTCATCGTATTAATGAAACGGGGCAGCGCCAGACAAGACGCGGAATGCATCAATGATTTCACGATTGCGATTTATTGTTTCAATGTGATCCAACAAAAAGTCCCGCATAAAATCATTTCGAACCATTTTCTGTACATACCTGTTTGTGTATTGAATAGGCAAGTTTAAGAAAACTAATTTATCGATATTTATATAATTGGATGGAAATTTAAAATTATATTGACTTCAAATTAAGCGTTGTGTTGATGCAAATGCATATTTTACATTAGACAGCAGTACAAATTAGCTTTTAATTGGCAACACTAGTGTGTCGGACAACTTCCGTCTGAATTTATTCTGTCTAGCTTCCTTCGCAACGCGCGATAAGGAACTTCGTTCCAATAAAATGTTTTAAAATCACATACCGAGATTTTAAAATGGTAGTTCAAATAACCTAAGCACTCAATGGTAACACATCTCATGGCACATTTATCCTAAATACAGTGGAACAGCTGAAAGAACTCTAAATGCAATGTCAGTCTTCTTCGCCCGAGTATTTGAAATGGAAAGACAATGTCACACCGCTCCATTATTCATGCCGAGAGGATCGTCCCTTAAGATCTTTCAAACAATCACGATTCTTAGACACGAAATAGGTTTAAAGCTCAGCAAATTGCTCTTGTATTCTATTTGACGTAAGTCTGTATCCAGATATAAGTACCGCATTCGAGTTTGCTTTATATACACATACTAGCTTAGTTATTAGTTATGACATCACATTAGAAATTTCAAAAATAATAGTATGTCTCTTCTATATCATGGGTATTATTATACATACAAACCTTACTCTTTAATCACTCTATCTATTAAAAAAAACCGCATCAAAATCAGTCAGGTAGTTAGAAAGATCTACGCATACATAGGGACAGGAAGAAAAAGCGACTTTGTTTTATACTACGAGTATGTAATGATATCGAAGCTGTAATAGTGGTTTGAATGTCATCACAATATGCGGCTTGAAGTTCAAATCCTGGCACACAATTTTGACTTCACAAAGTCACATTCGTGTTACAAATTGAAAATGTATTATCATTCTCTATATCTCCGAAGAAAGAAATTATGATGAAACTTTACCTACTCATATGTTATAAAGTATGTATATAATGTTCTCTGAACTGATGAACTGTCTCCTTCATATCGGAGACGATCCGTGTTCAGCAGAGGGACAGTAAAAGAGGATTAGAGAAAATAATGGAATATTTAAATTTATATGAATACTGCTCTCACTTTTGAAGATATGGCTTTCAATCAAGCTATAAAATTGCGTAATGGACCATCCATATGTGCGTGAAACTGAAAATATAAGTCATTACTGCTTCACTATAAATGGAAATCGCGAATTTGATTCTCTCGTTAGTTGCGAAATCCAAAGGTACGAGCGCGGAATTTAATGCAAATTCCATCATGGATTTCATATCGAGCAAGTCCAACTCTGACCGCGTCGAGCGACCGGCGAAACTGCGAGCCATCGGGCGAATGGCAAGCCTTCATTATATCTAGGGTTGCCAATTTAAAAAAATATCTTTAACATCTTCAAAGTTCCCATACACAATTTTTTAATAGTGTGCAATTTCCTTTTTAACTGTTAACGAAAGGCAATCTAAATGTCAAATTACGTATTTATTCCGTCTACCCATTTTCGGAGTTGATTGATTTTTAAAATATCTTATATTTATTGTTAAAGGTGAAGGATTATATCTCATTTTCTTATTTTAGACAGTCCTTTTGAATATAAACGTTCACTATGAAAATTTGGCGGCAATTTGAAAACCGGAATACCAGGTTGCCAACCCTAATTACAATGTATGCTCCGTGTTCCCGCTACCAACATACTAGTATTAACACTAATACTTGAATCTATTAGGTCTACAAGAGTTCGAAACTTTCTCTGTGGATTTGTTGAATTTAATTTTACGGGACGGTTTTATCACAAGAGTAAATATATAAAATTGCATAATTTTACGTATTTTATTTCTCATACATTTATAAATAAACATCC
>DWQT01003743.1:0-12085 GCA_018244895.1 Myscelus amystis hages | reverse complement strand
TGTATCTTGAATAAATGATGACCTTAATATGGGGATGTATTGTGCGTGAACAATAGCTCTTCGGAATGTATGGGCGTTTGCAAGCAATTTAACTGAAATTCAGGTGTTCAGAATGTAACACACAATAGCCTGCGGGAATGAAAATTTTTGAGCCGACTGTTTTAGCGTTGCAGAAACTTTATAAATACTTGCGCTCTGTGTTAAAGGTTTTGGTACATCGTTGAACAGGCAGTCCCATTCTGGTGAACATGGTCATCTATACTGATGAAAGTATATTTATTTCACAACCTTACAACACCGTTCTCGTGTGAAGACCGGGGCTTGGCAAAATGGAACACCCTCCGGCTAAATAGGATAATTGTTTGCGAAAGGCTGCGGGTAGAAACTGAGTGCGGCTATACGAGTTTAGAGCAGGATGGCGCGCATTAAGAGGGAGCATAACATGTTCGACAGTGGCCTGAGACGGACAGGTGATGGTCATGGATTAGTTGTCAGTTGAAAGTATTTAAGCGCCCCGAATGCTTTCAAAGGTTAAATCTTTTTTGGTTATAATAAAATCCAAGGTACAAAAACGTTCGTAAATTGTCTTGTTTCTTATACCCTGTGGAAGCTCTATATTTTGGTTGGTTGGTTATTAATGTCCGCGCGCGCCACTAACTGTTTTATTGTCCTTAGTGTGCAATGGTCGGAAACGTCGCAGTGATTTTGAATTTTATTTATATTCTAGTATTAGGTTGCTTATCGCTTGAATACATGTCGGATACTAAACGGTGTGCACTGACATGTTAAATCTTTACTAATACACATGTTTGCACAAATATAATATGTTTGTTTGTGTTTTTCTTTGTCTTCCTATTCAAAGTGAAATCATAAGAATACTTTGAAGTAATGTAATGTATTATTACGTTAATTTCGATTCCTGAATCGTTATATCCTTTATTAATATCGCGTATACGTGTTATGAAAAAGGTAAGGGTGTTTGATACCTATGCCTCCATGGTTATTTAGCAGCCGGACAATATAAGGCCTGACCCAGCTGTCAGTGTGAGTGATAACAGTAACAGAGAAACCACAAATGGATTCTGTGATGATTGATACCGCGCTTAATCTGACGGAGGAGTTTGTGTTAAATTCGTGTTCATTTGTTTGGTTCAGCCATTGTTTTCTACGTTACAATTAAACGATTTGCAAGAGCTTTGTCGAACAATGTCTAAGGAACTATGTTAAACATATTAAAAAACGGCCATGCGATACAAAATAATTGTAATTCCTATACGTATGCTATGACAAGCATACCATGCATAGAAAATCTTTTAAATAACCAGAGAGGGCCCTTCCCTGTCACGTACTACTGTTTTATAAATGCCTTGGTTGTAATGCGTGCGACGCACTGTACCTATGCGGGGAGCGTCTATGTAACGGTAATAGGTACCTACGCATGTGGCATAGCGATCTAGACTCGTGCGTGACAGAAAAAAGGCTCTAGGTTACGAGAAATTAACTTGTCAAGAGTTTCGGGACTTTCCTCCTGGAAGCGAGCTGAAGCACAATAAAAAGACCTATTAAGAAAAGTTATTCTCGCGTACCGGGAAAACCGAGAGGCCCCGAGCAGTTAAAAGTTAAACTGGGAGCGTTATAAATAAACAAATTGCCTTAAAGTATCGCCTAAGACTCGTCCGCGGAGCAATTTGGCGGAAAACTATCTACGTAACAACTTCTTACTTTCTAGCTTGTGAAAAATGTTCGATGATTTTTTTTCATAATTCAAACATGATATAGGGATGTTTTACGTAATAAAATGGTCATATACATACATATATACGTATGCCTAAATAATTGTCACTGTTGCCATATCATTTCTTAATCTTTCACATTGAAAAATAGCTTCTGTAACTCAAACCTTAAATATGTAAAACTGAAAAGAAATTTGTATACTAATAATTAAGTTATCGCGTCAATGACATCGTCGATAGCTATTATCCCATATACATATTAAGTATATGTAGTAGGCACACATATTATATTCTCGAGTATATTAAGCCGGGAACAAGTTGATGGAGTACAGACAATTTTAACGCAAAACAGACTTCAACATAATGTGAACTAAGAAAGTAACGACTTGTTGAATTATTTATTTGGTCATGTCTCACACACCGACCCACTAAACATATTTTCCGTATAAGTACGCTATCATAGCGAAAAAATTGCGCAGCAAAAGGTAAGGACGCCATTTTTATGCCGCAAACGGTAATTCATTGCAAAAATTATGTATGAACGCGGCGGAAATCTCATTTATTATTTGGAGAGCACAGTTCATTTCGCTGAGTTCCCGCTGGGCACTAAAGCTAGTTATTTGCGAATGCTTTCCCTCGTAAAGCTAGCTAAATATATGAAACTAGATGAGCTGAATCATTCATGCATTGGGTGGAAAAACCAGAAAACTCCAGAGAAACATTAGATCCTTTACTAATTGTAGTTCAGTTTACAGTACCTATAATCAGAAATTTAATTAAACCAGGAGGCATCATTCGCAAATTGAAGAACATTGCAATATGTTATCCAAACATTCCACTTACAATTCATGACAATGTCTAAAGTCATTCATAAGCTTAAAACTACCGAGAAAAGGGAGAGTAAGATCCTAATTGTAGTGATTCTAATGAGCATAGCAATTAAATCACAGATATTGCATTTCCGTTTATGTAATAATAGTGAGGAATGAAAACATATTTAACATATATCAAAATTCGCAACCAGTAAATATTTAGAGCAACCTGTAGAGAAAAAATTATCTCGCCCCTCTCAAAGTAATTCCATTGGTTGGACCGCACAATTTATTTTACTAAACTCCCTGCGGTTACGAATGTAGCCGATTCTCGCTACAGAAATCTTATCTTGGTCGTAGCCGTATTAAGTGCTACTGTTTTAATTAACGGAGTGGAGGTTGGAAGTGATAATCTGGTAAATATATTGAACTGCCTTAGGTCGTAGTGTATCTGATTATTACATTCATCCAATAATAAAGAAATATACAGCTTGGTGGGAGAATTGAAAAAAAATACAGTATTGTGTGTCCACAGTCCAACTCCAGGTGGAGATTTCACGGATGTTAGAAAGCCATCATCGTCATTTTTTTCAATGCACCAACGTTCACAAGTGCGCACAAAATCGACGACAATAACTAAATCATGTATGACCTTTATTAAATAATGAATAATGATGACTTTATAATGAATAAAACAAACTGAATATGAGTTTGTTTAATACAAGCGAAGGGATTTTTGAAATTCTACGTTTAAAATTTTAAAACGCGATACCGTATTCGTATGTAACGCAAAATTAACTCTCAGGAATGTACCTCACAGTAATTTTACCGTTTAAACTGCATGAAATTAACCTAAATGTCTTTCACACGGTTTACACTAGCGTCGCCTACGCTAATTAATTGTTGTAATGCTATTTTAATGTCCATACTAGTTTCGTAACGTAAATGTATGTAGTTTAAATTGTAAAATGCCTTTTGCACTTTTTATAAGTTACGTAAATTTTACTTTTGTAATGTGTTGAGAAAAATATTTGGAATAACATTAGTCAATGCTCATTTGGATACATTTGGACGCAGGGACAATGTATAGCTTCCGACACATTTGAGTCTATACTACTCGTGGGAACAATGTGGTGAAAATTAAATAGCGCAGTAACGGTGGTCACGTAATGTTCCGCATGAGCGCGTGAACTGGACTTTAGAGAGCTGCTGCGCTACAACAAATATGAGATGTACACGAGCTCAAAACTGAAATATGTTTGTCAAGACCGTAACCGGTGAAAGTTTTCAGCCTCTGTCTACCCTTATAGGAGATAGGCTGGACTGTATGACATAATAATTACCAGCATGTTATTCGAATATAGTATCTGTATAGTATAGAATAATAACCTCTCTGACACGTGCTTGGTGTACTTAAGGTACCTCTAGATAACGTTATAAGAAGTCAAACAAAACAGGAGCAGACATCTTTGCTTCATATTTATATTTCATTACTGTACGGTACAGAACAATGCAACACCGAAGTTAAATTTGTTTAAAAATTGTCTAAACACCCAGCACGCTGTGCATTGTAGCTGTACAAAGGCGCTTGCAATATTACAGCGTAATCTCAGCCGTCTCCGAGACTAATTCGGTGTCATATGGGACAAGCAGAATGAGCTATGAGCTATGGTTACAGTATATAGCAGATGCAATGTGCTTACACGGCAGTAACATTAGCAGCACATTAATTTTCAGAGTACCCTAGTCTTACATTTTTTCAACGGTTTATGAACTAAGTTGCCTAGCTCAGTTTCACATTTTTATAAAAATTTATTCATAGAAAAATAAACATGTAAACGAAAAAATTCCTGTTTAAAGCTTGCTCTCTATTCATAAGATGTACAATTTCTTGATATTAAATTTGTAGCGTGCGTGGTGTGTTTACTCGGATGCCTGGAAATCCATCGCATCGTTTTCATTTGCAACATGAACTCACAAGACAATTACTTGTGACAAATTTTTTTAAACACCATTTGCATCGCATTGCATTTTTAAACACTAATTTTAGTGCATTTTATCAGTCGGGTTTTATTGACGTTAATGCTGGAAACAACTTTATTCTCACAGTTTACATCTATTACAAACAGAAAGACAAAATAACATCTACATAATATGACACGACTACTATAGTTTGCGAAATGTAAGCACATTTTCGGTTCTGTGTAAGTATATCATAAAGCTATAAGTCTGCCTTTGGGGATTCGAACTCACGACCACCCGCTTAGCAGTCAGGACCTCTAACCACTAGGCCATGCGATTAGTCAATGACAGACCATTGTCAATTTTTGCCAACAAACTTCTTAATGTGGGTACTTATGACCAGGATAAAACTAGAATCTTAGTTAAGTATCCATACAATAACTCATATTCGTATTTAAAAATCCAATAGATTTCCAATTTAAATTTGCTAAAGAGTCTCGGAACATCGGACTGAGTTTCACTTCATGCATATAAAATTTCTATGGATTCTTTGCTAGCACGAGTAGGCAATGAAAAAGAAACTTGTTCACTTAAAATTCTAATTTGAAGATAAATGAATTCATAGAAAGGTAACGATAATAAAACTTTTGTACTAAAAGTAGTTTATCTTTTTTATTGATAGAGATGCCATCTTATTTCTGGCTTAACTTTTTCTTTTTGTGCCCTGTTTCATATCTACGTATGTACATACATGTGACAGGAGTTATTTTTATTTCTATTACTTAAAGGAATTTGACGCAGTTAACACTGCCCTCATGTAAATTAATGGCAGCTTGGGGACAATTTTGTTTGGTTCAGTAACAAAATTGCTATTGATTAGCTCTTACATAGGAAAACAAGCTATATAACCAAAGACAGAATGACCAAAGTATCAGTCTAATTTTATTTGTTCCCTCCATCAGACAGCTGGGGCCTATATAAAGTAGACCACAACAATGAACTCCCTCGGTACACGCTGTGCGTAGTTCAGGTCGAAATTCGGAGAGTTGACGACATGTTCAAGTTTTGCGATTCCCCGGAGCCACGTCACTATGAGCAATCAGTACAATTGTGCAGGAAATCAAATACACTTGTTCAGCTCTACGCTATTTTGTTATGTCACAAAGGACGTAACAAATATTTTTAAACATTCACCGTGTATTTTATTACGATTCTGAATGAAAAATAAGTATGGCGAACCAATATCATTTATTCGCTATCTTCACAAGAATTTCGTGAGACAAGACAATGTTTTCTATTTTTGGTCACTTTTCTATTCAAATAATAATGTCCTTGGACTGCCCCATTCACTATATTTATTAAAATGCTAATTTTCTTTATTTGGCGCTTGGTATTCGTGTCTGTTACTGATTAAAATTTGTGAAATTTGCATAAAATTGAGTTTGTGGTTCTGTACACAGGCGTGAATTAAAAATAGTCTGGCCCGAAACCAGAAATTTATATTTTCATTTGTTTATGTACACATAGAGAAGTAACAGGTGTAAACCAAATAGGAAAGAAGACGGTTTAAAGGTACTGCTTGTTTCCCTAAGAAATTGTTTACATAATTTATTGTTATATAGTAATGAAACGGAAGTAAGTACTGTTTTACAAGGATCAGCGTATACTGTTAACGGAATTGTTAGCATATGGCTATGAATGGATATGGTTCTATTCTCGAACAGACAGTTGATTATGGTGGTATATCATTGGTATGTCGTTATAAACCTAGCATTTTACAGGGTAAGACCTTACAGTGATCTTTAAGGTTACTCCAAATATATACAGTAGGTATAGCGGCTAATCCATGTTATTCCGATTTAATTTTTCCGAAACCTACTGCTATAATTTAAAATTATACCGTACTATCCTGATCAAAGTGCGCATTTAGATTAGAAAGAATTGGGTATGAAAACGAAACGAATCTCTTTTAAAAACAGTCCGTATTTATCTTCCCAATCGCCGGGCTAAGTGATAGGGAATGGTCTGAGCATTTTGAGTGTGGCTCGAAAAAACACAACGGTAAAATTCTCTGTTAATACCGAAATTTAAGGAGGAGACTAATGATTTGTGCTCGTAATGTACTTTTAAAGACATTTGTATAACTATGTCATGAGTATATTTATAAACAAAATTTCAGTCAGGACGATCTCCTACAGGAGTAGGCAGTCTTGACAAAATTCTTTCACCTCTTCATTTCTATGCTAATTACTGGTTAATAAATAATATAGATAACAATGTTACACTGTGTGCAATTTAATAAACAACTAATAGCAGTCACAATACATATACTGGAACGTGTATGATACGGTTAGTTTAAATAGGTATAACCTTCTGACCCTCCCCGCTGCATTCCCGCTCGAAACATTTCTTTTTATTTAATTGTTATGACAATTACAAGAATGTACGACACGAATATATCGTTAGCCTCAGACTAGGACTCCATGTGCACAGATTAATCAATACCCTCCCTATAATAAATATTTGTGTGACTGACGTTTCCGAAAATTAAAACATCTTCAAATAATTTTCAATCAATTCTGGACCAAACGAACGGAGTGTCATCATACCGTGATATCGCCGTTGTACTGCCAAATCCCTTTGTACCGTGTCTATGAGTTATTAGGCAATAAATTTTCTGTATTCCATCCCGTAGCTGACATTGATGGATATTGCATAGATAAACGTCAAGAAAAACAATATTATATTATAATTAGTCGCAAAACATTTAATCGTTTGTGTGGTACTTGCCTTGGGTTTTGAACGGTAACAGTGGTAAAGCTCTCAGCGTGCCTATATGATTCTGAATAATTAACTGTGTTAGAGCTAGAAGCTAAAAAATGGTACGTAGGCTACTTATAGCTAATCATGACTTCATGTTATATATCTTATAAATTATATAAATGTTATAAATCCCACAGCAACGCGGTTGATACCGAAAGATGAAAACGTTAAAATGAAATCATTGAATATAACAGTAGTCTTCTACGTGTACAGTAAACTCGAATAGAATTGTCCATTTTCCAATATTCACGGCTCACAGTTGAAGTACGAAACGGCGATATAGTTCTAAAAAGCAATCAAAAACACGATATCGACTAGTGCTGAATGGAGCTCAGGGTTTGGAGAGAAACCAGTAGAAACGATAAGAGATGCATTTTCGTTTGTGATTTTTATAGGAGTTGCCAATCTTATATTTCTTGATATATTGAAACGTCAGTTTTTCAAATATGAATATTTAATGTTCTCCTCCAAATCGCTACCGTATCGCTCTGTAATAGCGTGGTAAGAACGCTTCTGACCTATAATTGCTGCGGCTGAACTGTGCCTGCTAATGCCTGAATGCGGCTGAACTGTGCCATAGATATATCTATTGAGCTGCAGCCATTCGAATATGTCACTAATGAAATATAGAAACACTACTAATGAAATATATAAATAATGGTGAAATAAATATTCCCTCGGAATTGTCCACAACTATTTCTTGGCCTTCAAGTATATCAATTCTGTCTTAGTCAGCTGTCTCTCATGCTCTTCTCAATCTAAATTGAGATCTATACCTAACCGAGAAACGGTATAAAGTTTATATTCGTAAATAAATATAGGCCATCAGTTCTCATCACTCTATAGAAAAAATGATGCTTATGATGCAAATGGCTTACTGAAATGCAGGATTTATTTCTTAGTCTACGCTTATACTGCTTATAAGTATACTTTATGGACGTTCATTAGTTCGGTAACGGCTTATGAAATCACAAGGATTAACTCAATGGAAAGTTACTTGAACATTATTTAGAGGGCGTAAAATAAAAAAGTGAAATTCGTTTTTAAAAAATGTAGGTAGTTACACGTTAAAAATACAGGCGTCAATTTGAGCGATTTACTTTCACACGAAAAGCGGCCGAATATTTCCAATTGAAAAACTCGGAAATTCAAGTTCTCTGTAAACCTATGGCCCTCGAGGCTTTATTTGATTTCCTATGGGCATAAATATTTTACTTAGGTATTAACTGGGCTTTTCGACCAACGAAAACAAATAAAATGTTAATTGTATCATCTAATCGGATCTCGTAAAATTATATGGAAATACCATTAAAATCGCCTGTTTGTTTGTAATCGTAAAATTATATTTACGTATTCTGAATTGTGCAAAAAATGTTGATTACAAGGTGCTTTATTTAGGCAATTATACATAACATAAATAACGCTTCCCTGCTGAAAATGAATCTCTTCTGAAGTAAATCGTTTGCGGCTATATGTAGTCTAAAAGCTTGGTATTGATAGGAATATCATTTACCTTAATACCTTTCAACCGTAACATTAATATATTCTTGTAATTCAGGGTCCATATTGGAAATTACCCCAACAGGCTAGCATCAGGGAACCAATTGCATATATGGTAAAATTTTCGGAACCAGTGAAAACGAAGTTTTGTGTTGCAAAATAAATAAATAAAAATTTACTCGAATAAAATTATTTCAACCTTCAACTTCCCTAAAAGTTTATAAAATTTTACAATCCGCTCCAGAACTCAATAAAAAAGGTGCCAAGTGGCCGTTAAAACGAGCCGGAAATATAGAAATTGGAAACGCGGTCAGTAGTAAGTATCTATTGAACTTGGTAAACTTTGTCGCCTACTAAGATCTAGCGTTACGAGCTTCTTATAATAGAAAATCGATCAAGTAGTTTGTCTTTGGCGTTGCGGCCAAGATTTTAAGAGACATTTTAAGTATCTCTTTAATTGGTTCTATACGATATTAGAGAGGAGATTCTACCGTACAAGCAAGTAATAATAATAGTTGATGAAACTACAATGAATATTCAAACCCTCAGATTCACATTCGAGGCTTCAGTCTGTGTAATGACAAATAATCTGTGTATCGATTCTGACTATCCACGATATTTCGTGTAATTCGTGTGTAGTTTTAACATTTATCGTGATTTAGTTTGTTCACTTATATACCTAATAATATAGTTATAGATATTTTACAATTCGCCTTTGAAATATCGTCTAGCGCCCGCTCAGAAGGCAGATTGACAACTTTGTTGTTCTCGAAGCCCTGGATTTTTAGAAATCGTACAGAAAGGGGAACCAATTTACCGCTGGAACTAACGAGGGTAATAGAAATCGCAATAACAATACCAACCGCCATTTATACGTCGGGAAGGCAGCCTCCGTAGGTATAAACAGCTCGATCGTCGAGCTTCCAAAGATTGCTGACCTAGTTGGTAGATTTTTTCTGCCTTCGTCAAAAATTCCAATAGCTTAGCCTTATAGAACGACGAGTACTGGTCTATGATATTAACAGGCCGAGCGATCAAGAACTCGAGTATTTTATATACACAATTTAATTACTTTAGGTCATGAATGATACATATTATAATTTTTAAATCAGGTACATTAGTAGTAAGTTCACTTCATGTCCGCTAGATGGCGGGAGAGGGGCATCGGTACCTAGTTAGTAGCCAATTGCCAGCACGGATTTTTATCAGTATTGAAGACGGAAAATGATCATCAACTTTCGCATGAAACATAACCGCACAGCCTTGTACAGAGATTTCTAAATCTAGACGAGATTTGATTTGATACACAAGTATTTTAATTTATGCATGGTCGTTTAAATTTTTTTGCATCATATTTATTGAAGAAACATAAACTTTTCCATTTATTGGATTATCACGTACGTAGTATATCTTTATTCAATTTAATGACATGAGATAGGTTATAGAATTATTGAAAATCAAATGGCAATTACGTAACAGCAAACTCATGAATATTTCCTTCGAATGCGAACGCTAAAGACACTAATTCAGCGATAAGAGAATAAGAGAGGATAAATTGAGTAGATATAGATAAATAAAGAAGTGTATTAAAAATGTGTATACCTATTAACTGAAACACTGTACTTTAGATGATGGAGTTAATTGAAAATGTTAATGTTAATTGAAAGAGTAGTAAAAACAAGTTTTGCAATATAAATATTTATCTTTTCTATATTTTTATAGAACCATAGAGTACTAATATTCCATTTAAAGAGGTATACATATGTTGAAAATATGTATAAGAAGATAATTAACGACTTAGAAATATGTACAATAACGACGTATCAGATAACAGATCCAAGGAACTACGTGAAACTTATGTGCATAAATTAATTTAACCCAAATATCGCTAATATATTTCTGCTATTAATACCTGTAATGTAACTTATTTTTACCTAAATTATTGTATTACTTACTTAATATAAGTAAACCGTTTGCTACAAAAATCATTCGGTCATTCCATCGTTCATTTATGCATTCACCAATTCGTTCTTTTGCACACTCACTCTCTGGCCTTCTCACTCACTCACTTACTCACCCACTCACGACTCAGAACGCACTGTAGTCTGTGTTAAGCAAATGAAACGAAATACATTACGCGATATGATCACTTCGCATTTACATTTTATACATACTGGAAAGCGAAGTGTTCTATGGTATTATGCTAATAAATATTAATGACATCGCTGTTTGTTATCGCTTTTGGGCTTTGTGAATACACCGCAATTTTCATTTTTTATTTCACTGCTCCTGCAGTCAGAAAAATGATTTGGTAGAAATCCCGGGCTAGTAAAATAAACGTTATATTTCTATTGTTACTAAAATAGACAATGACGTCCAAAGATATTGACACTTACAATTTGGAGGGAAAGCTCAGTATTTTATCAGTATCAATAATTTAATATAAAATAAATAATTTAATATTAATAATATCAATAATTTAATATCGGAATGACCAACGCAAGAATGGGTAGGCAAATCTCATACTCGTATATGCTATAGCAATTTTTCTTGTTTATAATGGTTTCCACTACTAAATAATCTTGAACAGCAATCGAAGTAGTCTTCAAAACGCATGTAACTTTGTATAGTAGTTGTAAGTTAGTATATACTATGGTACTGGTATGATATGGTACTAGGCGACCCTACCCTATTACTGTCTAACTGAAATATTTCAGCCGTCATTGCAAAGAAGCTTTCAAAATACAAACAATATGACGAGCTATTACCAACCGTTCGACTCTCAAATGTAAGTAAATGTAAAAAGCCCTTAGTTATTTCTTTCGTCAGAAAATAAAATAGGTATGAAATCATATCGTGTTGGTATGAAAACGCGAAATGTCTCGTCAAGCGTACGTGCCCTCCATACGTCTTCAAAAAGTTTACGACATTTATGTTTATTCTGTTTGCGAGAACGTCGCGCGTCGGTTGCCTGAAAACTGGATGCCATTTTCTGTCTTTCGCTATTATCGTAAATAGATAAATTGAGGGTGGAAATAAGCAATATCTATATCCATACTAATATATAAATCTGAACAGTTTTTCGATTGTTTGAACGCGCTAATCTCAAGAAATATTGGTCCGATTCGAAAAATTATTTCAGTGTTAGACTGCTCATTTATCAAGGAAGGCTATAGGAGTTGCTATTTAGAATTTCATAATGGCAATAAGTAAAAATGTAGTATATGAATTTAGATATTCCAAGGATAGCAGGAA
>DWQT01003742.1:0-12085 GCA_018244895.1 Myscelus amystis hages | reverse complement strand
AATTGCCTACTTTGGAATCAGATAGCCGTGTGTGGAATTGTCCTAAGATATTATTATTATTATTATTATTATTATTCATATTAAGGTGTAATTATTGTTACATGTGTGGTGCAATGAACTAAATGTTTTCCTTCTCATTTCCCAAATATTCTCCACTATGCTATTGCCGGTCAATGCAATTTGATTCCAGTTGAAGGCTAAGAATTTTTTTTTTTGCTTTAAAAGTAATTTTTATCAGAAATCTCTGTATCCCACTGGTGTATTAGATACATACATACTAAACACTTTATTCTTGGTATTAACATTACAACAGAAATAAATATATTAATTGATTATCAATTACGATAATACCAAATTATTGTTATGTACTGCTGTAAATGGAGAATAATTGTATTTACACAGACGTTTCATAATATAATAGGGTGACGTGTAATGTAATTTGAAATAATAGGAATCAGATGGCAACAGGTGTGAACAGCATGCATGGCATAAATAATTGTGTACATATGTAAATTCAACTTGTATGGTAAACATGTTAACTGGCCTACCAATATGCGGTATACAGATTAAATACTTTAGATTGATTTACAGAATTTATTACATTAGGCATCTATTGTTATTCTATATTTATTATATTTGCCATGTCTATCTTTTCTTTACATAGTATGACTAGCTTTTGTCCGTGGCTTCGCACACATTGCAATTCAGAATTTCTTAGCAGCAATAAGGAAAAATATAGTATATGAGTTTACATATTCCACAGATAGCATGAAATTTTCAGGGTATAGGGAAAAAGGAATTGTTTTACTCCGAATTTAACGCGGGCAAAAGCTAGTTAAGTAATTTTATCAAACACTTTCAGTCCTAGCTTGCCCGATTGCGCCCATGATTCCTCTCCCCATAATATCATCTTTTCTGACTCTTCTGCTTGTCTCTTATGTTATGCGATTTTAAATAGCCTGTCACAGTTTTACAAACCCAATCAGGTACTTTTAAAAATTAGTTATCTCAAGCAAAAGGAAACAAACTTTTCACTCAAGCATATGGGTATAAAGTATGTTATTGTGTGTAGTAGTAGTGTGTAGTAGTATGTAGTGTTTCCATTTCATTACAATCTTTGTTGTGAATAGGATTTATGGTTTCATAGAATTGTATATCGCAATTCAAATAGAATATGATTCAAATATGTGTATTTTCATTTTTTGAGGGTGAAACAAATTGAATTTACATTTTTAGCCCATTGCGAATATTGTGTATATACCTGATGCCCTTGGCTACATCGTAAGGGGTGGTCTGCCACGCTTTAGCCTCGACAGTCTTGCCGTCGGGCAGCGTCACAACGATCCTCAGCTCGGGCTTAGCGGCTAAATCTGCCACATATTCCGCTTTATACTTGTCCCAGAGATCTATTCGTTTCTGTATGTACTCCGGCCATGGATTTAATTCGGACACATTTCCGGAAGCTTCCTTCTTCGCCTTATCCTTCTTAGCTTTGGATTTGGACTGCAAGAAAACAGAAAATTATGTACATATGTCTTATATAGGGTGTTTATTTGCATTTTTTTATATTCTAACTCAAATTTCCACAATACTATCACAAAAGTATATTTGTGTTTTGACGGTGAATATTTTTTTGTCAAAGCATCATTAGTGTCATTCAGTCATCATATCGGTATCATATTACTTAAAAGTAGAAATCAGTTATGTACAATACAAGACTTCCACCAACAAAATACCAATATTATTTTATATAGTAAATTTTAAGTCCCACATATGCACTTAACATTAGTCACTAGTTTTTATAAATATGTGCCTGTGTTAGTCACAAGTATATAGTTAACAGTAATTTTGTATCTAACAATTGTGATTGATATGAGACTACTTGAATGTGTTGTCTCTTTCATGTTACGTGTGATATCAATGGAATTCCACTTTTAAGTACTATAATATAGAGTGAGGAAAATAAAAAAATATATATTGTTCATACTAATATTTGATTTTAAAAATAAATATGATGACTATCTATCCTGATACTTTTCATATATGGCCTTCATGTAAAGGAGTGAGCGGTACGAAAGCACAGATACAGTCAACTCTTTAATCGGCTTCAAATTTTGAAAATAAGAAAGTAATGAAGATATTCAAATGTACGAAAATATGTTTCGGACTAATAGGTGTTCAGATTTAGGTCATATATAGGGGAATAATTTTAATTTTGGTTTTTCTGTATTCATTCGTAATTCGTAATTATTCGATCGTCAATCTTCTGTTTTTAATAAATCTTATTGTATACGAAATGTTTTACACTTATAAATCAAACCGTAGTGCAAAATAAAAGAAATAGGGATTTCATGAGATCATTGATTTCAAGATTTCACTCTATCCTACCCATGTGGCATAGCCTTTGACGCGCACCAAGCAGACTCTACGTAAACTGACGAAATTTAACATCGTTCGAACAAAAATCTTTAATACTGTTGGTTTATAATTAAACAAATAGCTCAAAATCCTGCCTTTTCATTTATATTTAGGTTTTGCACTCCATCGGTCGCCGTATCGCCCATGATGTCGTGTGTACGTTTGACAAATGACAGTAGCCGAATTTGACGGACTTTGAAGTGGGTTGCTAGTAAAGAAAAAAGATGCGTTCAGATTTATCTAAAGTAATCTTTTGATATTATGTAACTTTACATTGAATCCATTTAATTTAAAAAAATACCCAGATTTAATTAAGTCATAACAACCAGTACGGTAAATTATTTTACGCTAATTTGTAACAAATTTCTTGAGTTATTACTTCATACGCTATCCTGTGTCATTTATTTCAAAATTTGACGTATCATGTTAAAATTAGATTCTCAAAAAAATATGAAATCTTAATGTAATCAAAAAAAAATATTTATAAAAATGTCCTTGCAAAGACCTCGGCCAATTGATACTTTACAAAAAGTAATGTCTTCGTTTAAAAGTTTTGAAAAAAAATTGGACAAATTACAAGAAGATGTAAGTTACCACGGTCATACGTTAACAGACCTCCGAGTTATGGTAGCAAATCTCTCTGCAGGGACTGTGATGACTCCTAACACTCACAATGACACAGTAAAACGCCCCGTTAATAATACAGCTATACAATATGATGAAAGATTCTACATTGAACAACCAGCGAAAGTAAAAGGAAAGAAGGCTAATCTGTTTTCACCTAAAATACCTGCGAAACGTATACAGAGTCATAATTATGGGATTAAATCAACTAAGGATTCTCCACATAGGCTTAATAAAATACCTTCTAATTCTAAAAGTAATGGAAAACACTTTGCAAGATATAGAAAAGCCGAAGCACCACGTAAGGCAACTACGCTCCGAACTCAAAAAGTAATAGAGAAAAAACGGATAAATGTGGAAAATTGGGAGTAGCCACCTACCTAACTAAATATATTGAGGATTACATTAAAATATGAATCCAGTTGATTAAGATTTGTAAAAATAAAACATTTCTTATATTAATCAATGCTATATAATGCATTGGATCCTATTAAAAAAATCGTAGGAAACTCCATATTGTAATGACTCACGGTAAAAACCGCACAAATGAATGGAGAAAATGGTGTTATTTTACTTTTGCAATGCCACCATGATACGTCAGTTGTGTAGGCCAATTTTCCGCAAATCTAACATTATTTAAATCGACATAATATTATTATTAAATTAGCAAGTAATGTTTCAAATGAAATAAGTAAGATTATAACCCACTAGTTTGCAAATCGGTTAGGTGATTTTGAATAAAAGAGAATTGCAAAATATATATTTTGGTATTCTTTTTTTGACATATTTTACTTATTGGTAAAATGTTTTTATTGGAAAAAAAAAGACATTTAATTTGTATTTCCTTTTCTGATATCGATATTTGAAAATATATTCGATAGTCCGTGCGAACGCTGATGAGATCTGAAAAATGAATTAATATTTTTTAATTTACATTTTCTAATTAATGAATGAATGAACTAATGAATTAATATTTTCTTATATTTTACTGAGCGAATAACTGCGACAATTATTTCTGTTCACGTAAGTGTTATGCCCTTGTATAGTTCTGTTATGAGTTATTAGGTTAGCTGAAGTGTGAAATTATTAACTATTTGATTATTAGTTCTTTTTTACTAATGTGTATTAAAAATTAAGATGTACACACTACCTATGTACTCAGCACACAGTTTAAGAACCTTTACATAGTATTACCATACTGTTATTATGTTCGCAATTTAGTTATGGTAAATTATCTATGGAATGCTTTAATATTTAATGTTTTATCTTATTGAATCAGACTCACATATAGTAGTATGCGATCTCGAGTAAAACAATGATGACGGAGACAGCGAAGCCGTACAGCATCAGCACGAGGACCGGCTGCAGGTCGTTGAACCCGACGCTGCTGAACGAAGACACCTTGTACGCGCAGCGCGGCTTCGACACTTGCAGGCGTGCACACAACGCGGACCTGATGCCGGACTCGTGGAGTTGTTTGAAACTGATGAAAAACGATATAAAGCAGACAGTGGCGTAGCTGGGGGGTGCGAGCGGTGCAGTCGCACCGGGCAGCAAAAGGAAAGGGGCATCAAAGTCGACGATCAATACTTCAAAAATGTATATATCTACTCTACTGTGTTCTGAAATCTGAAATTATTTTGACCATTTTAAAGGGCGTCAAGTCTTAAACTGCACCAGGCGGCAAATACCCTAGCTACGCCACTGAAACCAGAGGCTACTGGTTTAATTTTATCCCCGTTTCCCAGAAGTCTGGATTCATATTGTAGGACGTCACCCTGATTTTACAAAGATGACCCAACTTTGCACACCTTATAGTTCTCCAAATGTTCTCTAAACTGTCTGAAGACTGCCAATCCACACTTGGTCCGTGTGGTGAGTTAAGGGTTTAAACTTTCTTAAACCAAATCGTCTTCATCAGTGAATCAAATAACGGTTGCAAAAAGGACAAAAATGGATGTTAAATACATATAAGAATATAGAATAAAAAAAAATTATTATATAAATTGACATGGTCCAAGATTTGGTAACAGAATAACCTTAATAATCAGAGTAATATCACTAGGTACATATGTTTATTTTCCCAAAAATGTACTAAAACAAAAACAACAATGGAAGATGATAAGATAAATTGATGTGTACTTCGAGAACAATTTTCAAAGCACAATAATTATTACATACACAACTCTGAGCAGTTCCAGATACGGCGAGTTTTTCTTCACAGGTACTAGCGGATCGAAACCCTTCATAAAGTCCACTTCCATGAGATCGCATTTCTCCTGTTGCAGGAACGTCTGCTCCACGCGACGGTACACCGGCTCCACGATAGAATGGAATGCGAATAGACCCTGGAACAGTTGTATTGGAATAGTTGCTTTTCTGTGAGAAGACCAGCATATCAGGCTACGGTCACAAATTGCCGCTGCCATTTACTAATTGCTAATAGGACTGCGATTGGAACTGTTAGTGAAAATCAGTTCAGCGACTGTTAATAATATTAATAATAAGAATCATAAGTTTATTAGTTTTCGTTCATAAGAATCACAATCCTGTTAGGGTAGGATTGTTAATAACATAAGTCATATTAGTATATTAGTAAGAGGATTGCGGCGTTCTGAATTAGAGTTTATGAATCGAAGACTAATTCACCTTCCGAATATTGATTTTTCTTTACACGATTAAAATTGCGTTCCAAACATATTATATATAATTTTGCCTTTACCTGCCTGATTCTCTCAACTCCCTCGTTCAGTTCGTAAAATTGTGCTCTTCCTCTTTCAGGCTCCAATCTCTTGTGGATTATAATTCTTATTGGATCCTTGTACAGCTGAATATACAAAAGATCCTTTTTAGTGCACTCAGACGAATACAATGCAGCAATTGATAACTTTAAAGAACTTCCTTACATTGCATTACGTAAGTAATATTTGTCTATGAAAAATAAGTCTTATCTTCACATGTCATGTAGCTAAGTTGCATCTAGTACAGATTCAACGGTTAAAGGCAAAACGTAAATTACTTTTAAAATTAGCTGCGTAGCATATGTAGTTTCAGTGGAGTAAAGAAATACTATAAAGTCAATGAATACAAAAGTGAATTCCATAGATTCCTTTGATCTTTCTAAAGCAAGAATCTTACGTGAAAAATGAAATGGTTATAATCGACATCGTTAGCAGCGATGGTGATCTTCGAGTGCGCCATTTGCTCCAATGTTTTGATGGCATTCGATGGTGCTTGTAACAGAACCACGATATTAGCGGAGTAGGCTGCGTACAGGGCCATTAAAGTTGTGAATATCACCAAAACCATTATACGACCTGCATGGAAAATATAAAGTAACAAATGAACAAATATATGGAAAAAAACGTCTTTATTGTAAATGTGCACAACTCAAATGAAATTGGCATAAATAAAAAAGGCATAGTCGTCCTTTTTATTTTAGGGTTCAATAAAGCAGCAGGGTATATAATGTGTATAAATAGGAGATCCTTTCACGATTTCCAATGAGAAGTAGGCTTAGAGTGTATTCAGTAACAGGTTTAGTGTCTTGACCGATACAATTAAAAGAATTTAGCAGAATAGACAACTATTTAGCTATTAAAAGATCATTATACCGGATATTCTTGTTGGTTCCATAGCACATCCCTGCTGACTTACGGCACTCATAGTTAATAGTAGAGCGTCTCCGACGGTACCATCCAGTTGAGATGGAGTCTGGCCAAACAGAAAGAACGCTATTCCTGTATGAGGTCATACTAGCACTACTTGGATATACTCGTATAAAGCCAGTTAAATATCTTTTTAATATTTATCAAAGCTTTTGAAAGCGATACCAAATTCGATCTTTAAGCCTTTAAGTACATTTTGATGCAATAAAACATTAATGTGCTCTGCTATCTTACCTTCCCGTGCCGAACTTCCCACTTGCTAGCCAAATAGATCGTGAAAGATGAGATTATGGAACAAATAGCAAGAGCCATCCACACTCGCGAGGAAAAGGGCAGGGAGAAGATATTGGAAACATATGGCAGTGGAGGTTGGCGGAACACAAACTTGACGCGGTAGGGCGCCACCGTGTCAGTATAGGCAACAATCGGCAAACGTTCTGTATTCGCCATGCAGTTGGTTCCTGAAATGAATATAACCTCAAGTCTTTTATTTCATCACAATCTTCGATAGTCTCTTACAAGCGCTCACCAGTCCTTGACAATATACTCCCAATGCCACAGGTCTGGTGAATAATCACGAACTAATTCTTATCAATTTTTTCCCCACCCTTTTTAGTGGTCCACTGCTGGACCGGGTGTCCTCTCATAGCGAGAGGGATTTAAATTCAACACTGATGAATAATTCAATTCAAACTGACTCTCATTCCTTCAGCATTATTAGAGCTCGGTTGCAGATGTCCGGGTGACAGTATTACTAGTGTCTGGTGCCCGGTGTTTCGCTACTTTCTTTGCAGAAAAACAAAAGACGAACCCAGGTCCGCTCTGCCACTGTTAATGTCATCGATCATGCCAGTCCACGTCCCATTCTGCTTGTATCCCCATCTGTGGGTGAAGATGTACCGAGGGGTCGCGTTCAGCATTTCGAAGGCCAGACGCACATTGCTCCAGGAAATCTTTGTGTAAGCATCGTATTGAGGTTCCCTGCAAACGTATTTCAAGGTTGGAGTTGGAAGGAGAGGTTTGCTCACATTTTAGAAGAGTGGTATACAATTGTTTAGTAATACTAATTTAGTAGTAATATTAATGAGATCTCATTTGGAGCTAGCATACACGGAACCACGTTAAAGGGAAACATGATGAAATCTAAGTTGTGAAGTTCTCCATACCATAGCCTATAGGGTTGATGATGGCATGAGCCCGTATCTGTAAGACAAATCGTGCCCAATGTTACGGAGATAGAAAAATCAATAGTGATAATAACCTTAATAATGTAGGCTTTGTTTAATTAAAGCCAGAAAATGACCGCTGATTTCCAAGAAAATTTTCTTATCAAATCATAATCAAGAATGTTTTAGAGTAAAGTTCAGATCATAATGTCAAGGTTCCTTACAATCTGTCTTCTCTAGGCAAGTGATACATGGTGGTATTGCTGTCCTGTATTACGTTTGCCATCGTCAGTGGATGGCCTCTGATGTCTCTTCTACGCCGGAACAACTCTTTATGAAGTCTGGAGTCTACGAAACTGGTATTAAAGAATCCTCGCGGCGTATATATGAGGGGACCGTTTGGTGTAGACTTATGTACTGAAATACAAGTACTTTAGTAATTAAATTAATCATTTAAGAAATAGTTGAAGATTGAAAAGTATAAAAATAGTTCTCACATTCAGTCATTATGTAAGTATCACCAATCCTGTCTGCTAATACAAAATCACTATCGGCCAACAGAGGTAATTTCTCGAGTTCCTTTGCGTGACTTTTATGGTAATTCTCTAACACCAGCCAGCGATATGGACTACGGAGGCGCTGCGAAGCCTGAATTAAGGGCAATTGTATTGTAAATCCACTTATTATTATAACGAAAAATACTCAGTACTAGATTTAGGGACACTGTATTATTGGATTCTTGAGAACAAAAGACGAATGAATGGTAGAATAGGAGACAGAAAAGAAAATGACAAAAACTTACATTTAATATTGCCATCCCGCTCGGACAATCCAAATCGGCGAAGAATAACAAATGATGGTCGTTATACATGTCGATTTTTTCGAAATGTGTTGAGAACCTTATATTACTGTTCAGCAATTGTTTTTGTAATGCAATCTGTGCGTCTATTTTGAAAAAAAATCCGTTACTATTACAAATCACAATGATATAAATAAGGTATTTATAATAACTTGGAACAATTTACAAAAGGCAATTTGATCCCAAACCAGGCAGATGGAAACCAGACAGTTGATAAACATACATAATGTAATATACTTACATACACAATATACTTACACACATACATACATAATTAATAATGTTACAGACAGACACAATAAACGAACACCGTTCATCACACAATAAATAAAAATAAAATAAAATAAACCTGTTCATGAGTCTGTATGGCTAACTGCAAGATCATCAGATCAGTGAATATTTCGATTCAACAATGTTACACCTATTGTAATTATATTTTACTTACGTGATTTCCAACACAATTGAACTTGTACAAAAAATGTCGGTTTTTGTTCATTATTAACGAATTCCCTAACAAAACCGATTGTCAAATCATCTTTAGCTTCAACATTGTAGAAGAGAAATATAAAATAAAACAACATTACAAGAAATCCCATTGCGTTTAATTCTAACAGAACTAACTTAAATTCATGACAACTAACCGCAAAGCGTTCGCTTAAATACCATTGTATTTAACATATAAAATGGAATATTATCTTCTGTCTGTATATTGAAAAACGAATAACTACAAGACATCTATTATACATTCCAAATACAATTCAAAAACAAAAGACGTTAGTAATTATTTATAATAATAAGTAATAATACCAGCTAAAAAAAACCTCCGGAAAAATGTAATTTGTAAACATAGAGTAACAAGTACACTAATAATTATACTACAAAAGAGGTATATATTAGAAGTTTACATCATAGACGAAGGTTTTAATCAGTTTTTAGCCGATTTAAGGGATTTTGTTACAGAGGGAAAGTAGGTACTCAATAGGGCGAATATTGGAAAAAAATCCTAAAGAACATTAAACGGAAATTTGCCGTTAAATATTCTTTGTCTTTGCCAAGCCTTGTGAGAAAAGCGTTACTATAGGAAGCGTTGCTATAGTTATTGTTTACACAATTAATTGTAAAATCAACAAAAAGTCGAACGAAGCCGTAAAATATTAGCTAGTTTACACATAATTGGGCTTAATTTCAAGTTATATCGAAGGTTTGCTCAAAATTCATTTCAGAATCGGCTTTTTCATAATGCATGCGATAAACACAGGTTACCGATGAGAACGGCCCGTGTTTGCTTACGCGACGAATTGTAATTGTTCGTTAAATAATGGTAACAAGAATACCAATTAGGTGAATAGTTAATTTGTATTGAGTTTCTTCGGTATTAGTGTTTCAGCCACTCTCTCGTTTACTGTAGGATTTGTATATATTCAAACTAGCACACAGGTTAATGAGCCACTAGGTTGTAAGGTGGCGCTGTCGTCTATGGAAAAGTGCAACACCCAAGAAATTGGCAATAAGTTGTCGGCTTTGAAAGCTCTTTTCAAGCCTCTTTACGTTTACGTTACATTAATTAAATGATTTATTGCAATTTGATAACTACTCTGTGATAAACATTATTTAATGTTTGTCTATATTTCTAACTTAGGTTCCTTGTTGCAGAATGTAACAATCCATTGCTTCTACGCGTGTGCATTCTGAAAAAATATCACATTTATTACATTAGGTAGGTATCTGATAATGTAGTTGGCCATAAAATGTGCAGTACAAACGTTTTTAGCAGAATACTTTGTAGTATATGAGTTGTGGTATAAAAATATACATTTTAAGAAACTATCGCTATCGAAATGTCAGTACTTAATTGTCAAACTTGAACGAGCAACAAACGTCAAAACAGCTGTCAAAATCTGTGTTGCAAGGTGAAAAATATTTTAACTACAGTTCTACAAAGTGTTGCCATATAAAAAATTAAGTAAAGCGCCCCGCGTACTTACAGTCGTCGATACGCGATTTCCAGCAACAGCACAGCCGGTGACAGCAACATGCCGTACAACGTGGCGATGATGGCCGGATACATGTCCGTAATGCCCACGCTGCTGAAGGTGGACACGGTGCCGGAACAGCGCGGGCGCGGGACGTTGAGTTGGCGGTGGATGTTCGCTTGGACACCAGTTTCCCGGATCTTTATAAAGCTGGATACAAAAATACAGCTATTGGGTGAGGTTTGTTTCTCAATGGATTTGTTATTTATTTTAATGCGTGTATCCGAACGAAAAGGACGTATTCATTTAATTAACAAAAGGTATTGCCTTATTTTATTTAACAATTTAGTACACTGGACAATTTACAGAAACAAACATAACATTTTATACTTAGGTCCTGCTTGTCTCTCTCCCAAAGAGATCTTTTCAAGCAGACATAGACCGTAAAGACGAGTTAAAAGATGTCTTTTTGGGTAGTATAAGTTAAACTTTTTCAGTTTTATTTTCAACAGCAGTCTGAACAAAATAATCATACCATTACAAGTATTTTCTGTCGTGGACTCACTTGATCTTAAACAAATCTTTGAACGGAGACCGCTTCTGTCCGGGCACCCACGGGTCTATCTCGTTGATGTAGTCGATCTCAACTAGGTCGCATTTTTCCTCCTCGCGATACGTTTCTTGGATCAGTCGATATCCAGGATTCAATTCCATATGAAATGCAAACAGGCCCTGTCAATAAAAAAATTAAATACATATATGTATCTGCAATTTGCCGTAAAACAATCGCTAAACCGGTGCAAAAAACAAAAGCTTAGTCTTGTAATGCTCGGGGCAATGAATTTCAATTTTACTTTATATATTCATGGTCCCGCGAATTATTATTGTTTCATTTCCGTAAAGAAAACAGTCTACATTAATTAGAAGTGAATAGTTGAAAAACTTTATTTTCAAAATAAACAAATTATACTTCTTTTTAATATTAGTGTAGAATACTCACTTTCCTGATTTTCTCTACACCATCATTCATGCTGTAGAAGTTGGGTTTCTTCCCTTTCGGTGCTATTTTCTTGTCGTATATAGCTTTGCGTATCGGCTCGTTCAGTTTCTAAGGCACAATGCGTTTTCATTTTATAACCTATACGCATTATAATACATGTGAAACAAATCATATACCTATGAATATGCTATTCTTCTCTTAAAGAATGATATCAATGAGAAGAGACGATCATATTTAGTGTGCACAATAACTATAATAACTACTTACATTAATATAATCAATATGACTGGCCTCGTGGTTGAGCGGTCAGAGACCCTGACTGTGAAACCGGAGGTCGTGGGTTCGATTCCCACCCAGAACAAACATTTGTGTGATGA
>DWQT01003741.1:0-12087 GCA_018244895.1 Myscelus amystis hages | reverse complement strand
ATAGGAATCTAATCTTATCTGGAGTCGATTACAAACGTCCATGGGCGGCAGTAGCCACTTACCATCAAGTGGACTGCATGCTCGTCTGCTACTTCCATATTATAAAAAGAAAATTGAATTTAAATTTGCCACAGCTCTTTCAGGGTCCTGGTCTTCTACAATCCACTGCCATTCAAAGCAGCCTTTGGCTTGACTCTTCCAAGTTTCCTCATACTGCTGTCTTCCTCTATGCAGTAACTCCACCTCTTTCTTGGATTCCGTCTTGGTGTCTCTTGATGAGCATTCCAGTATGTTGACATTTTGGGCACCCCAATCTCCTTCAGACTCTTTATCTCCAACTGATCACATTTAACCAAACAATCGTTTATGCATTAAATTGTTCATGTATTCTCATACCATATACCCTACATGGCGCCCCCTCCCTACGCGAGGATATGTAATTCTTAAACTTATCATGTATCTCATTTTATCGCGACACGTACTGAATAATCTTGCTGTATCCAATTTATTACTCGCCATTTTATTATTTAAATGGTACTTTCGCCTATATTTCGTACACAAGTAAATATCGATGTATATAAAATGTACCGGTATTGCTTTTTTTAGGTGTTTTATGTAAAAGGTTAGTGGTTTAATCTCTCAACCCTGGCCACGTGAAGCTGATGGACCCCAAAAACTGTGGTAACGAATTTTGCTGATATATGAAAGAGACAGCAATAGGTGTATCTAGGCTAAAATGCTGATAAACCTAATAAGGTTTATTCAACTAGTATTACATGTTTATACCAAAAAGGAGATTTGATCTATAAAAATACTTATGAAATCATAAAACCAAAGCATATTTTAAATCACTAACATAAAGTGAAAATTAATACCTTCCTAATAATGTTATTGTATCAATTCGCAACTCAGTATACCAGTGTATATCTAAATTATAATTTTATCTCGTGGAAATTCTACAGAATTTAAATATTTAACTTCGCGAAGGTAAGGAAATCATTGTACATTTAATTTCGTGCGAAATAATTTACGCGCCGCTTACTTTGAAAAGCGAAATTACGTTTCAAGCTTAACATTGAAATAACAAGCCTTGAATTTCTTACAAAATTATTTTCGTTTTCAAATTTTGTTCAAATATATCGATACACTTGAGAGTAGAAAACATTTGTTTATTTTCTGAGTACTTATAGATTTAATACGTTTCAATATGAATTGACGATATTAATAAAGCAAAATAATATATCACACATTGCGTTAATTTAATTTGTTATGATCCTGAGTATAACACATTCATAACCTAAGTATGTTAATTACAACCCCTATAATGCAGTATTTTACAATTGTAAATAATACACAAATATTACACATTCATAACCTAAGTATGTTAATTACAACCCCCATAATGCAGTATTTTATAATTGTAAACAATATACAAAAATCTCCTCTCATAAGCCAGTAGCTGATGAAAGCATTTGATCATAAAAATACCATTTATTCAATTAATAGTCCCGTTCATGCCATATCTGAGCGCTTGAATTATAAATCAATGGCCGGCCACAGTCCAATACTCGGATACCCCCATTAGGGCAACGCAGTGAATCTCCCGAAGACTGTCGTTATTAATAGCATCGCAACGATTACGAGCAGTTTATGCCATTGGGAGACGAGATTAATTTGTGGGGAATGGTTGAAAAGATTGGCTTGAATTGAACGGTTGAAGAGTTAATGCTTCTTCTATAAATACCCATCGCTTTGGAAAGCCGGTAATCAAGTTTTGTAACTTAAAAAAAAGATTTATAATTATTTGTGTAAAAAAAATTCGTAAATTTTGCCTTTTTGACCATATATTTCTGGTCTCTTAACAGTTGGCTAGAAGCCCTGACTTCTAAACTGGACGCTTTGATTCCCACCTAGAAATAACATTTCTGTGTTAAGCATATTTTTTTGCCAAATTATGTGTATATTTTTTCATATATCAGAAATATTACTTCATTAATGCTGTTAATTGTATTGTATAGTATTTTATTATACTGCATTGTAATTGTATTGTATTGTATTGTATTGTTCCAGTGATAGACTGCGTGGTCTCTGGCTGGGGTGAATGGTCTCAATGCGACACGGAGTGCGGCTCGGGGAGTATGGAGCGCAGCCGGCAGATACTGCAGCCGCCCGCCCACGGTGGGCGCCACTGCCCATCGTTGCTGCAGCGCCGCGCGTGCCAAGCGCACCACGGCTGCGGCGCCGACAGCGATGTTCCGCAGAGAGGTGATTAAAAACTACACTAGCTAACCAAAAGTAAGGAAAGGAAGGGGATAATTTGGGGTCTGAACAAGTTTTGTTGACAAATTTGAAAAAAAAAATGTTCTTTCGGGATAGGAACATTTTATCAGCTGGTAGTATGAAATATATTTTACGACCTAGATTATTACTAGACTAGAAAATAACCTAGACTAGTCTCATGACTACCAGCTATACACAATAACTTTCATAAAAATCGGTCCAGCCATTTCGGTGGAGTTCGACCACAAACATTGTGACATGAGATTTCTATACATTCACCGATTGCAAGAGAGACGTAAGCCCAACAGTGGGGCCTAAGAACTTCAAATGAACAGGCGTGGACTAGACAACATCATTTTCCATTTTCAAGAATTAGTAACAATGGTTTAAACAATTCTTTCGCAGAGGAAACAGCAATGATTCTGCCCGGCGCGTTGTCCGTCAGCCGTCATTCCAACGAAACTGTGGACATCCGGAAGAACCTGCGCCTGCGCAACCCAGACGACCCCGAGTCCAATTCGCATAGAGAGTGAGTATACTTCAAGCACCTTACGAATAAAGTTTAAAACTGTATAAAATTAGAAAGATTTTGAAGAGTACATTAACTTTCAATTGATTTAACGAGGGTTTCTGATATTCCGCCGCTAAAGGGGCTAAATTGGGAATTCACTTTGTTTCTTATTCCGCCTATTTTAAAGTAAAAATAAAAGTAAAAGTAAAGAGAAATTGTTAATTAACTTTTTGGTTAGAACTAAAGAAACGCAGTTTTCAAAGCTCTTAGAAAATCAACCCCTAATGGGGTTTAATAAGGCATGAAAGTTTGTTTAAACGTGGGAAGATTTTGAAACATTGGTAATGGGAAATTTATTATTTACTTGTAATTATTATGCGTTATTACAGGTACTGCGTCGAGTTTGAAGTGACTAAAGTGTCGAAGGCTTGTCACACCGACTCCGATTATAAAGCCTTGAGAGAAGGTAAGTCTTAACATCACTATTAGCAATTTGATTTTGATCCCGTGGGAATACCTGGATAAAATGTAGCCGATATGGTGTCCTGTAACCTCCTATATCTTCAGGTAAAACTGTACCAATTAACATTATTGTGGAATTATATGGAGAAATCATAACAATGTCGTCTTTCTCGTAGTCTGGACTGTGTAGATGGGCTTTCATTAAGTTGACTTACCCTAAGATAAAGTTTATACGCATTCACCTAGAATATCGTGCCGAAGTCGCCCAGTATGCAATGACCCTTACGCGTTGCGTAGTGTAATTCCGCTAAGTGCTACCTGCGATAATATTTTTCATCTTCATCAGAATTCTCGGCCGAAAAATAACGGGGGCAATTCCATCCCGGCGCTGTGGGCGCGGAAAGAATTATAATTTCGAGCAACGTTTTTTCCTAGCGAAATTACTTTGCCCTTCTCGATTGTTCGCTGTAGTGTTTCGTTGGTTTTGACGTCACAGCGATAGATAATGATCACGCCTCGACGTTTGTACGAAAGGAAGGAATTGAAATGAAATAAAATGAGAAAAAAATTGCACCGTTTCTCAATCTATTAACGACCCCTGAGGGCATCGCGGTCGATACTAATGACAGTCTCAATGTATTCAATAAATTAGGTACGCATTTACAAGATTCTTTTATCCGTAATGAAATTGCTGGGGTCATGTCTAGCAATACGCACTAGGCGACGCGGTAGACTGTGACCTAAACCCTCTCCCTGTAAGAGGAGACCCGGTCTAGCTGTGAACTACTGAACGGGTGAAAATTTGTGCAAATATATCTTTGTCTTGGTCGTCTTTAGAGGTGACTTCTGTTAACAGACAAGTTGTGCATACAGGTGCAACGGTATGCGTCTCGTGCGAGACGGCGGCGCTGCGCCGCGACCTGCAGTGGCGCTGCAGCGGGCACGGGGTCAATGACCGCGCGACGCGTTTCTACGCGCTGGTGGCGCCGCACTGCCGCGGGAAGTGGGTGCGCGCGCGCCAGCTCGACCGCCGCGCTGGCTGCTGCGCCAACCCGGATTTCATCTTCGTTTAACGGTTTGAGCATCGCTGGATTATTGAAATATACCGATAACACCGATAATACAACGTGTATGTCGAATCTTTCTTTAGCGGTTTGAGCATCGCTGGATTATTGACACACCAGTAACCGATAATACCCATGATAATACAAACATGAATGTCGTATCTTCTGTTAGTGGTTTGAGTATCGCTGGATTATTGAAATATACTGATAACATCGATAATACAACCTGTATGTCTAATCTTTCTGTTAGTGGTTTGAGCATCGCTGGATTATTGAAATATATCGAATATACAACGTGTATATCGAATCTTTCTTTAGTGGTTTGAGCATCGCTGGCTTATTAAAACAGATCATTAATATAACACGTATTTTCCTTTAGTGGTTTGAGTATCGCTGTCTTATTGCACCGTCATACTAGTAGGTAATATGTAACAGTTTTACAAATGGTTATGAAAACTATTTGTAATTTGCTCTTAAAGACTGTAAGGAAAAATGTAACAATTGAATGAGGAAAATAAGTGTTTTCAATAATTATAAAAGTATGCATTTAATAAAAATACATAATGTATATACATAGTTTATAGAACCATAACTTTTTACCCATTAAAAGATATAGAATATTTAAAATGCGAAAACATTATTCAAAATTAATCTAACGCTACACTTGAAAATTAATATTTCAAAATTCAAATTAAGAACCTTTGTAACGGCGTTACTCAAAGTTTTCTTGTTAAAAAAAACCAAAGCCACGGCCACACTACGCTTGGTGTAAACGAGCATACATAAATCATTCTACATTAGGCTTGGTAGCGGGTGTGAATTATTAATTTACTTTTCCCGACTAAATTTCCTTAGCCGTGAAATAATTAATGAAAAATGTGTTTATTAAAAGATATCATATTATTGCAGTAAATATAATTTGCGTCTATCAATGGAAATAAAAATTAGTGCTTTTCCTTTAGTAATCAGTCTGGTCTCGTAAATTTGTTAGCGGATTTATAAAGCTTTATGTTTAATGATTGTTCGTCTGAAAACTATTCGAATTCCTACGATCATTGCTGTGATTTGAAATTCCGTTCTTTCTGGATCATTAAATATGTAGCATTGGTCTCAAACAGATCTTTTTCAAAGATTAATAGAAAATATAGTTCAAATTTTCGTATCAATGGAATAAAAACGATGAGTAAGAAACAGAAATAATGACTAAATTGTAGGTGATTTGAAATTTTCTTAGAAATGAATTTTTATTTCCAAATTATGAAGTTTAATCGTTGAAAATTATATTAATTAATTAATTGAAACTATCATTCTCGTTCAATTAACATAATTCTTTACTGAGAATTATTTAATATTAAAAAGAGAACTGGTTTAAAAAAAAAAATGTTTTTCGAAATTCTTAAATCTCGTATTATTATTTAGTGTTCTATATTAATTATTATGGTTTATTTAGTTTCCAAATTATTATTTTCATTAGCTATGTAAGCGCTTATCATTTTAATGGACTGAGCTGATATTTTTAAGTTGTTATTATTTTTTAAAATATAGCAATTTTAGTATGTAAAAAATCAATAAATATGAAATAATATATCCATGGTAAAGTCTTAAAATTTAACTTCAAAAGGTAGCTTTACACCAACCTTAACAAAATGACGTTATATTTTTAACGAAACAAATTATAAAGACGGTGTTACACTTGCTTATTTAATTAAAGTATTTTCCAAATTAATTTTCATTGTATTAATAAGAATTTATTATATTTACATTTTATTGTTAATAGTAATAAACTTACTTATCAACTGAGTAATAGAGAATAGATTTCTCAACGCATTTAGTTTTTCAACTATTCAATGAAATAAATGTTCGCCAAATCGCTTTAAATTTGAAATGAAAACTATATTAAGTGTCTATTCATTGTTTAAAAATCTCAATACATGTATCATTAGCTACTTTTATACAAATAATTAGTTATATTTATCACAAATTAATACCGATACATATTAATTAGTTACATTTTATTTAGTAAACATCAAACCTACTAAATTTTTCTCTATTTGTTTCCTTTGGAATAGAAAACAAACGATATACTTAATATGTAATTAATAAATATTGACTTGGTCTAGTGCTAGAAATGTATGATTTAGGTCCTGACTCATTAGAATACCAGAAACTATTTAAATATTCTTACGTCTTAATCTACGTTATATGAATAACATAGTTTCGAACAATAGTAACAATTTAATTGAAAAGTGCGAGTTCATTTATGTAGCATTTATTTCTTCATTTCTTTTAGATTTTTCCATTTTGAATTTTAATTTTAGAGACAGTACAAAAAATCGAAAAATAAATCCACTCGCATTTTTTAAATGTAAATTGTGAAAACATATCTGAAATACACAACTTGTAAATAGTAATGTTATAGTTATAATAAATGCATTAAATATTATATGTCTTCTTATTACCTGTCCTTATTATTTAAAAAAACAATTTTTGTTCAAAAAAGGTAAGTATTTTCACAAAAAATTTCAATATTTTTTTTTCACAAACATTAGCTACACACGAGTAATATTAACTTGAAGAGTTTTCCATCAAAACCTTTGATCTTTTAATGTTTTGTTTTTCGTAGGCAGTTTTGAATGATACACCTCGTGTAATAGATTAGAAAAAACGTATAATTTTTCAAAATATTTGAAATTTGAATAAAATTTAGCTGAGGACGTTAGTCGGAGAAACTAAAATTTCTCAATAAAACTAAAATACCGCCCCTTAATAGCCTTTGTTTCAATAATATAACCCCGGTATCTTCAGGGATATTCGCCGTATTAATAACTTGGATAACGAATTCATCCATAATCCATGTAATATATTTACAAAAGGAGCCCTATCCGAATTATGGTTTTGATAAATTATTTATATCCGTAGACCCAAAACATTTTAAAACTTTAATCTATGACGGTGCGGTTAACTGAGTTTTCCTAAATTTTACGTTGTCTATCGTGGTGTGACGTAACACATTATATTATCACATATAAAAAGTGGTAGCCTAGTGTTTGACATAAGCCTCCAACTTCAGTCTGGGTTCAAACCATGGCGCGCACCTTTAACTGACTTGCATTTTATTCAATTATTTGAATATATAAAATATAGTTCTGATATAGAAATGTTACTGAAGTGTGTGAAGTCTACCAATCCGCACTTAGTTAATTCGCTTGACTACAATATTTTATTATGAGACTATTGGTCCAGCAATACAAAAAACTTAATAGCCAAATTATCCCAAAAACTTAATAGCCAATTAATCCCACTGCTGGGACCCAACGTGAATTACACAATCCATTTTGGATTCTTATTGGCACAGCAATTTTAAAAAGCGTACACAAAAGTTAATAAGATAAAACAAACCAGAAGAAAAGACATTGTTTTCACAAATATGGGCACTTTTAAAGATTTTAAACAATCATTAGATCAATCCATATTTCGCCTTTTAATTTGCCAATAATAATAACATAATAAATTCCTGCAAAAACGGATGCGATATCTTGGACTGAGTTGGAAAATCCTAATACAATAGATACGGATAATATAGGACTATTGGACCGGCAATACTTGTACGATAGTCTAGTAACGGGAAGCCAAAATATTCATACATTCATATTAGATACTCAATAACCAGATGGCAGAACACGGCAATGTTAGCGTCGCTGTGATAGGAGAGATGTACTTTGCATATAATGACTACGAAATATTACATTGCATCATATTGTATTCGTATTGAATCTAGCAGTTTTTCCCGAATCTCTAAGATTACCCTAGTAATATAATAAAATGAAGATGTTGCATTACGCAGCATTTTGAATTCGCTTGCCAGCTACACAAGGCACAAGGCAAAAATCGAAATTAATGTATGTACATATTATGTCTTTCTAAAAAATCGTCAAGTACAACTCACTAAATTCGAACAACTCTAAAATGTTAACAGAAAAACAAAACAACATCACGAACAATACTACAGCACAAAAACAAAACAACATCACAAACAATAGAAAAACAAAACAACATCATGAACCCTTATCCATTCCAGCGATGAACACGAGGATCCTTCACGCAGGATGTGAAAGGATAAACTGACCCACTTCGCAAGCCATGGAAGCAGCTAGAACAAAACAATTAAAACAAAATCTAAGTTCAAACTCATAACTCATTAGTCAACCGTCTGTCGGGTCGCATTTGTCACGGGAACTGTCGGGCATCCGTTTCACAGATTAATAGCGATACATACATGTATACGTATGCCTCAGTGCGTTGAAAATCGACTGTTTATATAAAATGTAAAGTACTCCATTGTGTGCGTAGCGAGGCATACTTAATCGTATGCCTCAAAATTAATGCCTCGTTTGATTAACTAAGTATCTCAGTGTTGAGTCATAAAATAGATTAGTTAATGAATTACAAGCGTGTGAAATTGATAAATGTTAACGTTATGTATAAATGTAAATGTTAATGTCCCCGCAAACGTTGCTTTGCCATATAAATGATGTTGCCGTTGTCGCAATATTTTTTATTGCTGCTCCTCTCCTATTCATCTTAGTGTGATGTTGTATAGCCTATAGCCTTTCTCGATAAATGAGCTATCTAACACTGAAAGAATTTTTCAAATCGGACCAATATTTCCCGAAATTAGCGCGTTCAAACAATCAAACAAACTCTTCAGCTTTATATTATTAGTATACATACGTAACAGTGAACACACTACCAACAATTTAAGGTACAATTACACCTGTCCCGTCCCACCCTTTCAACATTGTTGACAGACCACGTTTAAATAATCACAAAACATGAAAGAACCTTAGTGCCCAAAGAACAGAGGTCCCTAATTTTAGTATAATTACGAGTATATTCCAGTAAAGGCTTAGATACAACAGGCTTAGTAGGTTCAGCTCAGTAAACTCTCATCCGTGTGTGGCCATACTAATGAATTTTTCAACTCATTTACTCTTTGCTAAGTAGACTCTTCTGATCTCATAAATCTTACCTTTGAAGCCATGTACCAACCTGCCCAAGAACGGCTATACCCTTCAAAGCAGAGCGCTGTGAATAAGTAAAGTGGAGTAAGTCTCCTCGCGATATTTTCTTTCACCATTGTAACGGATAATCTAAAACATGAATGTATGAAGCTACGTGCTACGTCTCGAATTATGGAAAATTTATGGTTTCGTAAGTTCCTTACGGAGGTTCCGGAGTCGTCCAACAGTCCAGCAACGACCTTTTAAAGGTCGTAACTTAAAAGGCCTTGGAAAGGTAGGCCTAATCGACACATTTATATATAAAATATTTATAAAACAACACACATTCAAATATTTAATATACTCATTCCTCGCCTAAAAGACTTATAAATTTTAATTATAAGGCTTTTTTAATTAAAGACTTTTAATTTTACTTTAAGCGTTCCACTATACTAAAACACAAGCAAAGTAACGAGTAGAATCTTATTCAGAATGCTTACAGTACAAGATAAACCGAATTAATGCTGGACACATGTCCAATTAATTCGCTAAGTGATTACAGAGGTCCCTAGCTGTACCGTCATCACATTGCTAATGTTGGAAACAAACTAATTCCTCACGTGACGTGCGACAGTAAAATAATCGTAATTTTCTTACCATTAATATGTTGTTTCATGTTTCGTGTAATATTAATATTATATTTATTAATAAAATATGTAAATACCTTAAGAAATGATAATTACTTTGACTATTTACCTTATTCTACTTGACTTTTCTTTACCTTGCAGTCAGGGTTTTAGCTGACTACTAGGCCAGCCGAATATTAATAGGACGCACGAACTACCTACACACATGAGACGATAAAATAAAGTAAAACTTGTCTCGACCTTGTTCCACTGCGGGCATAATTGAAAGAAAACGACCTTTGACATACGAAAGCTTTAATCGTGGTAAAGTCAAAGGGGCAAATTCTTCCCACGGCCTCTCATTAGAGGTAGCGATTCAGGCTTCGTTTTCAAAACAGCACGTGCCGCATAACCGCCTTTGACGAGACGGCTTTCGCGTGTATGCGAATGGTTTATTCAATAAACACGGTTAAAATCATGGTATTTATGTTGCACATTGGAATAATCTATATTTAATACTGTGTGTCTAATATCTTTGTAATTTAGTGAGTGTAACTTAAAATTGAAATGGAGATGTTTTAAAAAAAACGAATAACTATTAATCCTACGAGTATTACAGATCAATTTTGATTTCACTTTCATTTATTGTATACCTTTGGGAATAAAGATTATTTTGTACTGATCAAGTAAAATCTAACGCAACACACTTTCCTCTTGTTTAATTTTGATTATTATATCATTTATCGTATACGATTTGTAATTAATAAGTTTTTTAATTTCTCCTCGTTTCATAAAGTCTAATCAGTGTAATGCAAAAATTTTATAACCGTGGATATGCAAATCTTTCACAACAATTCTTAGACATAGTACAGTACATTTTAACGACTGTATAAGCCATTTTTTTGTAATTCTAAGTTAATAATTGCTTGTACAAGTGTTGCCACAAAGCGCTCTATTCTGCAAAGTTGTAGAGACTATACTGGCGTCAATTGTCATACGGATGCCGGACGCGTAGGCTAGTTCACGGCGTAGCTGCTGCTACGACGGAGACTAATCAATTCTATTTAAATCAAACCTACTTGATTTAATAGGGAAGTTTATAATCATTTTCATAGACAAATTTAGACAAATTTAAGATTATGTTTGTATAATGTAACTGGAAACGTTTAGAGAAAAATGCTAAAATTCTGTTATCGAAAAATTTTATAGATTCTATTTGTTGAAACATTATCAAACAAGATAAAAGATTGAAGAAGATTACGTTGAAAAAATTGATAACATTAATAAATGAAACTTAATCGCAAATCAACTACCAAAGATATTTGCTGAATTGTAATTATTTTTGAATGCTGCAGTTCTGAACACCTGAAGATCACTAGTTCTTTAACATTCATCATTTTCCATTGAGCTTTTAGGAAATTGTTCAATTGGGGCCAATGCACATTACCATGCGACGTACCACGTCTCTCTTAACCTACCACTGTTATTTCCTATCGCCTTGAAAAATCGCATCTAATTACAATGTGTATAAAATAATATTAAATATACTCTTTATATTTATTTATTACCAGGCGTACTGACTTGAACATGTGGTCACTCCACACTAGTAACAAAAGAATATTTATTGTAACGTACACGGTAAGACATTTTAAGTAAATGACGATATGCATAGACCCTAAAAGCAGCTGATGGGCTTACCGGCAAAATCCTTCCGCTTTAATCATCTCTACCTCTGTAACTGCAGTTTATAAGCTCGTTGATGGTTAATTGAGAAAAAGGAAGAAAATAAGGTTTGAAAGGAAGAAGAAAAACCAATGATGTCTTTTAATTAATACCGTTGTATTAATTCTGTTAAATTAGCGAACGGTTTTTATGCAAAGTTTAGTTAGCTTGCCATTATTTGCCTTTTTATGTTCCGCTGCCTGTTAATGGTTTATCAATTGCCAACCTGAACTAGAGCTGTAATATGCTGAACTAGCTGACCTGGCAAATGTTGCTTTGCTATATAAATTATAATTACCATCCCCGCAACTCCCGTTACAGGTGGAATTTCGTAAAATCCGTTGTTAGCTGACCTCTACTCGCCGAAAGGAATATTCTTACCAAATTTCAAGTCTTTAGTTCTTTTGGTTCCAGAGATATCG
>DWQT01003740.1:0-12088 GCA_018244895.1 Myscelus amystis hages | reverse complement strand
GATGGTAAGTGGCTACTGCCGCCCATGGACATTTGTAATCGACCCCGGATAAGATTAGATTCCTATCTCAGGTCGACGACAGATTCACCGCTACCCCTGAGGACTGAGCTGGAATGCCTCGAAAAAGTATGTTGACATGTTGACTTATCAGCTATCCGGTTAACATACTAAAGGTATTTCGTTGCCTGATTTTGGAATCACATAGTCGTGTGTGGAATTAATCCTAATTATTATTATTTTGACAGTTTGTTTCTGCGAGAAAGCCCTGTGAATATTATGCACATACGAAAATCTCTTTAAGTGAAAGCCTTTTGTATATTGAAAGGCATACGATAATCGTTGGTGCGTGTTACCCGCAAATAAAGGTTGTATATTATATCAAAGCTCGGTAGCGCAAAGCCTTAGGGCCAAATAAAGCGCTCTACATTATCATTTATATACATACATATGTGTATAAATACAAGGAGGTTATGTACCCTTTGTGCTATATTGGGCCCTTAATTAATTTATATAAATATCTAATTAACGCTTAGCTTAAATACTTTGATGATTTCTTCAGTAGGTGTACATGCTGGATGTTATATACAATCGAATAATACATAAATACATCGTATATAAGATTTTATATAGAAGTCATCTTATTGAAAACCTTCTGTTATCTTTAATGTACACGCGTTAGATTATTTATTTTGAGTATTTCCAATGAACTTTGCATGAAATGCAGCAGTGCAGGCATGATAAAATGAAGATGTTCGAAACCTTATAAATACTAGCATTGAATCCTTCTAATGTACAAATGTGTTATGAAACTCAAAAGAAACTAAAATTATGGAATCTGCGTGTTTAACCAACACCTGTCTGAAAGATAGGCTTCATAAATATCTCTAAAACCATCGTATAATATATGAGCAACGTGCGCGGCCGGCGTGGAGGGCGGGAGTGCTACTAGTTAAATGCAGCTCGCTTGCAGCTAGCTTCAGGCGATGCGACCACTCCCTTACGTTTCGGCAGGTATAATTTTGACTAAAATATAATTCGTGAATAATTATATACAATTGAGATCTCGCTGTGAATTGAGATTTTTATTGAATACCAGTTTTCTATTAATAATTAATACGTGTATGAAACGTGTCGTCTTATTTAATGTATGATTATTTTATAGTCTTTTTCTGCCTAAGGCTAGAGACTGTTGCTATTATGTTACGAGTTATGTTCGCTAATTGTCATATTTTCAGATCCTTTTAAAACGGTTTTAAGTCAACGACGCTGGCCAAGTGCGATTTGGCAGAATTCATACACCTCAGAAAATATTATGTAATTTATAACGCACGCTAAGGTTTCCTCACGATGTTTTCCTTTACTGTTATAGCGAGCGACATAGAATTTTAAATAACAAAACGCACGTAACTTTGTAGTCAGCGGTGCACCCAGAATTCGAACCCAGACCCCCGGAGTGGAATAGTGCAATTGAAACCGCCAAGCTGTAGCTGCTCATTTGTTTAATAAATACATTAATTTGTTGCATATTAAGTATTTTTTTATTACCTATCGCATTTGATTGTGTTAAAATTAGTTTGAGGGAAAGGAGGAAAATGAAATTATTGGCATTTGGAATTGCACCGGCCTGATCCACGAGTATAGACGAGTTCGGCGGTATGTTGTTAGAAGCATATCGGCGCGGATCGCAGATGCTATCGCGGCGCGGCGTCAGATCGAACAGAAGTCTGATCCAACTCATTTATCCGTCGCCCGTTCGAGATGACTTTCTACAAAAAAGCATCTCGCCACCAAAATACATAGCTACTATTCATCCCACCTCCGACCGGACTACATGCGTTGGTTCTTTTTCAATGGCAACCTTTCTCACATTCCCCGCCCCGTTCACGAAACGCCTCGTCATCGCGGTCGTTTCAATTTTTTATATGGAATAAAATTTAATCATACTTTAATCTACTGTTTCAATAGGTTGTGATGTTTTGTGGTCCGTTTCTATTGGTTATATTGGCCAATTTTCGTTATACGATCGTTTGGCGGTCGACATGAACTTATTTGAACTTTTGCCATGCTACGGAAGCTTTATAAACGTATACACGATTTTATACAGCAAATGAGATGTTTTTGTTGTTTGTGCATTTTAATTGCGAATTCTCTCCCGTGGAATTTGCGTAAACAATAAACCTTTTGTTGTACAAAATCAATGTGTTCTAAAATTATTGGAGTGTATAAAATTAATGTCGCAGTATCAATTCGCGGATGAAATATCTATTAGGTAAACGCAATGTTTGCAGGTAGTTGTAGTAGAAAGCACCTATTCAACTTTATGACATAATAGATAAACAACGTTGGCTCTGATGAACGAACAAAAATAATACTATCGAATTTAATACACAAGTTCAAAATGTACTCGTTTTTATGTAGGTATACAGAAAGCATACGGTACCGGTGTAAGGTATGCGAAAAGACAGTGTAAGCATAAGTCATTTAAAATTTCATTAAAAACAAATGGTCTTTCTCACCTGCGTCATATAGAGATGAATATTGCTAAATATATTGACCATTTCCTCTAGCTACTATTGTTTAGTCGTGATCCATAGGTTGGTTAATATTCAACAAACTAAATGAATTCTTAACACTTCTATCTTATTCACGTTCTCGACCAAATAAATACAGGTACACGCATCCATGTAGTGTATGCAGGTTGGAGATGAAACAAGAAAATGCTGCGGCAGCGGCTGCAGAGTCGGGCCCGTAATTACGGCTGCCGTGCCGCCCCGCCCACCGGCACCGTACGCATTCGCCTCTCTTATTACTACTTACAACAGTATACCCTCTAGTATACATATAGTATGCTATACTATACATCTGTATACATAAAACTCAAAGGTGACTGACATAGTGATCTATCAACGCACAGCCCAAACCACTGGACGGTTCGGGCTGAAATTTGGCACGCAGGTAGATGTTATGACGTAGGCGTCCGCTAAGAAAGGATTTTGATCAATTCTACCCCCAAGGGCATAAAACAAGGGGTGAAAGTTTGTACGAAACTCTGTCAATTTTAAACCGATCGGGCTGAGACTTCGCATGTTAACTTTATATATTTCTGGAAATTCCTACGAGATCTGGATTTACGCGGGCAACGCCGCGTGTCACAGCTAGTGTAGTATATATCCCTTTTAATTGTATTGGAAATATTTGCATCTCTATGTTATTTTAGCTCTGGCTCTACAGATACAGATGCTCTACGAATATTGTTGAATGGCTCAGAAATGCAAGAGGTCATTTCTGTTTCCATAGACATAACGTATTAAAGTTTAATTCATTTATATAGTACTCGTAATACGATAGTTCGAATCAAATTAATTAATAAAAATAATGCTATTTCCAAATCAATATAAGTTCGTGTAAGTACTTTTCTTTAACCCTAGGACTATATTATATTCAGTTTATTACAACTAAAATTAATAATCAATATTAAGTAGTGTAATAAATACGAGAAATATAACTAAATGAAGGGTAGACTGGCAGAGAATGCCACTATGCATTAAGTGTAAAAATCAATAAGGGTAACTAAATAAATATATGGCCTGGCCGCGTAGGCTTTACACCATCAAGTTGTGAAAAACGCTCGGCCGATCGCCAGCGCTATTCCCATGGAATCATTACGGCTATCTAAAAAGCAGCGAGCCCTTCACACGACCTGCACGTAATTAAAATAATAAAAAAACATTCATGAATGAATACACCCCGAGATAGCCTCATGTTTATTAAAATCTTAGCCGGGATCGCGCGTTCCGTTCCCGTCCGAACATGATTTATGTACTGTAAACGCGTTTCCATGGTTACCGGCTGCTTACTGCTCAAACTACCAATGAACGAAGGTATACCTCTCTTCTGGAATGTTCTGTTCTTAGTAAAAGGCAAAGCTAGACATTATTTCTGGAATATTCTGTTAATGCTGCACGATTAAGCTAGAGTTTTCTTTTGGAACATTCTGTTAATAGTGGACGATTAAGCTAGACTTCTCTTCTAGAATAGTCTGTTAACAGTGCACGATGAAACTAGACTTCTGTTCTGGAATGTTCTGTTGATAAAGGAAGGTGATGCTAGATTTCTCTTCTCAGCTACTACTACAAATACAGATAGACAGATTTAACCCGAAGCGGGCCAGAGTTGTGTACAAGTTATTGACGAAGGATCTGTCACTCCACTAATGCGCACTGCATTTGCGTGAAATATCAACGTAGTAATGCCAAGCTCGTCACATTTTTATAATTGCTGAATACATTGTAAGTCACGAAAATATTCTTTAGAAAATATTGTCGTATAAAACACAGTTATAAAGCTATTTCCAAAAGAGATTCGTAAACAGGCTATGCATGATATGTCTAGTATTGCTTGTCAGTTTTTGCAAGGTTACGTGTTTGTATTGAAATAATCACGACACTTGTACAATGGAAACGCGTTCTAAAGGAGCGGGCACACCGCCTCATTCATTTGTTTTTTAGCCCTGCACTCGGGAACAAGTAAGTTTTGTTGGTCCATTTTCTGATAGACTTGATTAGTTTTACCTTGGATTAATCGACGGTGTTCCAAACTCCTTTTTGTGCGTTACATCGTTCGTTAACAACGTATTATGATTTGTGACAATAGGATTATTAGACGCGTAATTTATGGTAGCTCTGTCGTCGATGTAAAACAAACTATATGAACGAACTAAGATTTCCTTGCTGTAACGCTTTGCTATGATGCTTCGATTGATTGGTTTGTGATCCGGTAGGTAATATTAACGGGGTTTTTCGATGAGTTTATATCGTTGGTTGGAAACTTGACAATAAATATACATATCTGTAACTCTTGATTACTTTGCATTCTGGTATTTTTTGTAACACAAAAGGACTTATGTTAAAAAATTAAAATCAACTTGCTATAACAGACTGCCTTAAATAGTTAAATCTCATATTAAGAGGAAACGTGTATGTACCCACATTGTATTGTACGATCTACGCAACTTATAGAAATAGTAAAAGAAATATGTCATATTGAAATGACAGATTGCTACGTGAATAACGATTCTACTTTTCAAATCCAAAGAAGTACCGTGAACAAGTAAATATGTGGGGGAACTTTATATGATTCATTGTTATCAAGGGCAGATGCCTGTTTGTCACACGCAAATACAAAAATGGTATTGATAACAGAGATGATTTAGTATATTTGACTATTTGTTTCATGTTCTGTGAAAGCAACATTCAAAACCAAGTTCAATTTCAAATTAATTCATTATAAATTATAGATTTATGACGAATTTACGAAAGGAAATTCCATACGTTCTACCTGTTTCGAGTGAATGGAATAAAAGCTACTAAGAAAATTCATGAAATATTATGTTTATTAATTACGTGGATTATGGACTATGTTATATTTGTGTCATATTATGCTTAATTTACGTTAATACATAGGCTAGACATACGCTACCACCCCAGTGAATACTCTGTGTTTATTTCTTAATGCAGTATAAATAAGATACTTCGCGTTATTGTGGTGAATGCACAAATGTTTTATTGTCGCGTTATGGGCGTTTTTCTCATAATATTTGCGTCGGCACACTCAAAGCCAGTCTGCGGTCGCCAACCGCACCAGTCCGACGAACAAATTTATACGTCTCGTAAAAATATGCACCGTTGTCACGAAAGGCTTTCTATACATACACCTTATGAGTTGTGTTTTAGCTTTTTCTTTTACAGATTTATGGATGGTCACAATAGTTACTCGTGTCTCATGATTTATACGGTCATCATACACATCTGTACGGTTACTTATTTGTTATATAAATTCATATTTTTTGTAGATTTCCTTATATAAGTGACATATAAATGAATGTTAATTTGGGAAAAAAAAATCTTAAATTTTATAACTATTTAGTTACAGACCATATTCGCTCTAATATTTCGTAAATCTTGAAAACCCTATGTCATAACACTGAAAATACCTCAGAAAAATATTCATTTTCAGTCCAAATACGAAAGGATATGATTTTAAAAACAAGCATTTTTATTAGAAACTTTTTTGATATGCCACGTAAAGTATCGTTGCGCTATTCTGTAAACATTGAGAGCAGGTATCCATGTGTGGCAGTAGCCAAAACATCACTGGGTGGCTTGTGAGCGGTAGCAAACAGGATTTATACGAAAAATGTTATATAATAAAAATAAAAGAAGCGTAATTTGTACCTATTTACAGTCAATGTGTTTGAAATGTGAGTCTCGATAAGCCATACGTTCAGTACTATTTGCACCTCGACAAAGCATAGAATCATCCCTATTTTTAAAATTAGGATTATGAGGAAATTTCCTCATCCCAAAACCAGTAGACGCTGTCATCAGTCAAAGAAGCGTGACGTCACCACAGCTGTTTTGGCGCCCGCTTGGTGTTCTCTGGGAATTTAAAAATTAGGATAACTATTCTCTTAAAAAAACGGTATCATAAAATCAACCGTACTGCTATGGAATAAGATGCAAAATTTATTTGCAACACTAAACAAGAGTTTTGCAAACGATATAAAATTTATATAAATCTGTCATTGAATTTATAATTCTATTTGCATTTGTCTAGAGCATATTTTTTATTGCATATTTATTCTATTGTCTCGGTCGATCGACCATAATGACGTAATGGGTCGCGGGTTCGATCCCGCGCAATTACGTGGCACACGATCGATTATTGTGATCAATACAGGGGGGTTAGACGGTGCGCTGCCAATTTTACATGTTTTTTCATATAATTTGTTATAAACAATGCGGTAGATGGCAGCCATCGATATCTCTATTTCATACTAACGCGCATGCGATGTGAAGAATTTTAATCAATTACTTTTTTTTTCAATGTTTACGTGAAGACAGTGGCTTATTTCTGCCAGCCAGAGTTCAAGTTTTATAATCCTAAACAAAGTTTAATGACACACAGATGGACAGGCTAGTGTGTAATAAAATATTATTAGATTCTCATTCCAACGTTTTAATTATTGTGTCATTTTTATTCAGTCGTAAAAATAGAAAATACCATAGAATAATGAAGGGCATAAAATTAATGGACTCTAAGAGTCACCTTCACCTAGTAATAAAATGTACTTTACAATTACACGCTAAGTAATGTTTTTGTGTGCATAGGTTATAAATATTGTTAATGTGAAACGCTTACATTTCCAATTGTAGAGATATCTTACCAGGGAAGTAACTAAATATACACTTGTGTGTTATTTTGCATTCTTTAATCTAAATAGATTGAAATATAAATCTTAATAGGTTTTGTATTTTATAACCACTGAAAAGGTTTTTATTTTATAAAAAAAAAGCTATTTATAATGTCCGTTTACAACTTACCGATTTTATATGGCTATATTATGGATAAAATATATTTTTAAATGGCAGATGAAAAGGAAGCTTTTATTGATATTAAAAAAAACTGAACTACTCACGACAAACTATAAGTGTTGTTGATTTAGACTTGCGCTATAGGTACAGGAATTGTTACTACACTTGGTACACTATTTTTTGAGTAGTAATTTTTTTAATATCTCGGAATACATCAATTGGAAAAGTAGGTGAAATTTGTCTTGATTTAGAAATTTTTTTAGTTTGATTATCCGGATCCTAAGCATTGTACCCAATAACCATAATTGTACGAGAGACCCACGCCCTGCAGTCAAATGTAACAGGGGTTGCAACTAAGCCATCAATTAGTTATATTCGTAGTGCTAAAAGTAAGAAATGTTAGCTTTACTAACATGTAAACGCGACGTGAGGCGAAATAATGAGTTCTTTTTTTAAACTTGTTTTTTTTTTAATAAATGCAGCGACTATGTCAAAGATTATAGAGTACCTGCCTGTCAAGACACAGACCATCGATAAAGCCGGCCGCATCACTAATATCGATCGATGATCGCGCCGGTTGCCGCCATGGATCGACAATTTCGTAAATTGTACGCCGATTAGCGACCGATTACGACCATTACCGACAGACGGACACCCGGGCCGATCCGATTAAAATAATCGGCAACCGATAAAAACCGATAAAATAGTCCTTTATCTGTAGTTTTTTTTCGTAAACACGCCCCGAGGGTCAGGAAACGGCGCAGGTTGTCTAGCATCTATAAAAACTAAGCGGTTATCCGGGCGCAACTCTTTTACGAAATCTGATTGAAAAAACTGCGATATAATTCGCCTAAGTTATAGCACTTTTTATGTTATGCTATAATTTGCTTACAATTTTGTTACTTGGAAATACTACATAATGCATTATGTTATCAATGGTTATAGTCCACAGCCCAGGTGCTTCAAGTAAGTTCCCAAACATACGTATATAATAGCAGATCTTGTTACACCTATTCGTGAAGCATTCTAGAAATCTAAGCATTCTAGAAATCTACCTTAACTCTATATAGCCATAATTATATGCCAAAAATACCTTAACGTGGCGTTAGAATTATTATATTAGAATCATCCGTTCACAGTACACATAAGTTCTATCGCGTGTGTACAATGACACGCAACGATATATTTTTCCGAATCCGTCACTCAAACGCCGTTCAATGTCGCGTAAAACACGCATGCAACTTTTACCGCGGCACGTGTGAGCATGCGATTTTGCACGCAAGTGTACAAGTTTTTTCTAATCAGTGTTCAGTCACAGACGCGCTGAGGACAGTGCGTTATTCCAATTGGACAGACAGGAGAAAAAAATGATATGTTTTTATTGTTCAAATTCCTACACTTGTAATCTGTACTTGAATAAAACAATGTAGTACATACAACGAAGTTCCTTATCGCGCGTTGCGAAGGAGGCTAGACGGAAAAAAATCATACGGAAAGTTGTCACGACAGTTTCTGCTAGAATTAATTTAACTTATTACAATTCCTTCACTCATTAATCGAAAGGAACTTCGTTCCATCCGGGTGTCCCTTCACACCTCTCTTGTGTTTTTAAATATGTTTTGAATGGAGATTATCCGATAGAGTGATAAAAAAAGGATTACTGTTTAGAAGTAGAAATAGCAGTTTTATTACGATTAATTTAACTACCATCTGCCCTTTACCCGCCTGCATATCGATAAGCATAGGTCTTATTATATTCTCCAATGTTTAATAATACAAGGTGGTCTAGTATTCCATCTAATATAAGATATAGGAAGAATTACAGCTACGTGTAAAACTATTAATGTTGCCAACAAAAAATATAATAACCCAAACCACTACTTTTGATACATTGCTCTTCTAATCGTCAAAAAGTAGTAACTGACATCAAAATATCGAACCAACTTTGAAAATAAACATTTTTATGTCAACTGTCTTTAGACTAGATGGAAAATAATTGTGTCTTTAATTACGTAAGTTGATTGAAAGGTGATGTCATTAATTCCTTATTTTTTTCGCGGCCTAAATATGCAATTGGGTTCAATCCATTATTTGTCTACAGTTTGATAATAAACTCTTATCTCTTGCTCTAGTGCAGTTTGGTGACCGGGTTAGTCATTAATGATTATGCTAACATTATTTCATACTTTTCTCAAGGTTGCCGACGAAGTTCAATTAAGTTAAATATACGCTAGTTACGTATTAAGCGTTCCAAAATGTCGAAATCGAAGTAAGTAATCTTCCCTACAGCATCGTGTAAAAGCTCGTTGTTAAGCTGGCACTAGCTTTTTAGCTCATTTGGCTCTATTCAACCTTAAATCAGGATAATATGTAGTGAAATAAAAAACAACCTTTAATTTATATAGTACCTAACATACTTGCAGTTCCCTATGTTCCCACATACGTTTTAGTGTGCTACAATTGTGACTTACTCATGAATGTCAATAGAAATAAAATAATTCGGCAGTGAACCTATTGTTGCTTACGGCGTTCTTCCGTCACGAGCCCCAAAGCGTCGGATGCGCTTGCGCCGCCCACAATGCTTCCTGCGAATAACTTCCGGCCGATGCTAATCGCTCAAATTGCTCGTATTATGTTATTATAAAACCTGCGTGGTCAGACCTCATTGGTTTTTTGTTCAACCATTTCGATTATTCGCCCGTAATAACATTGTTGGCATTAATAAAAGATGTTCGGCGGTCGATTGTAAGCGCGCGTACGGTTACAGCGAAGTAACGATTTGTCGATAAAATCGTTATAAATGCAAATATGCAAATAGTGGACAGCACTAAGTGTTCTATCAACACATCGATAACTTTATAGTAGGTGTTCAAAAGTCATTAAGGTTTTATGTGTTTTTTTTTTAAATCAACCTGTGTAAATTGCTAGTTTATCTGTGCCATAACTCCGACTTGCAGGGTATTAAAGTAGCATATTTCTACTTTTAGTTCAAAATTTGTGACTATTGACGAAAAGCAATTATTGTCTGACGTCTTAGTCTATTTGTTAATGAACTTGACTGCCAAACAGGTGATCGTGGGTTCGATTGCCACTCTCTCATTTTTGTGATGACCATATTTATTGGAAGTACCTATAGGGACGCTTAGATGTAACCCTTTACAAAACTAACTAAAGTAACCTGTCATTACTTTTCCGAAACCTTTGATAGCTCTTATAGCTTCTTATGTTTAGATAAATTGTAAGGCTACAACCTCTAAAAAAAAATCATATTCCTTGTCTATGCCAATGCTACATGAAGTCTATGTTTCCACATGTCAACGGCGTTGGCAGCACTTTCTGTGTGTTTTCAAATATTTAGATTTAGGTAGTCGGAGTCTCACTTAACTACAGCTGTCAACAAATGAGAAAAACCCTTCCACTGTCTATAATAACATTGTAAATCGATTAGAATTCGTTCAAACACAGGCGGGATCGCCATATGCGCGTGTCAGACTCCGCGGGGCGCCTATCCTGCCCTCGGGGACAAAGCCTATAGCGTACGTAATAACTCCCCGTGGCTTTAAGTTCGCTAAAATGTAGCAAAATCAATTGCGCTCTTAAGATATAAGTTCAAGAGGGCAGAATGAATTGACTGGGTCAATTGGAACCCCATCCGTTTTGGACTGAGGTGAAAGTATTTTTTCAACCCTTCAATGACACAAGTAGAATTTGCTCAATTTGATAGACTCCATAGCATGCGATTATGTTATGTGGTGGAGCCTGCAAGAACACGATCCGCAAGGCAAAGTACAGCCGCCACACCTATTTGTACCGTGACGCGGTTGAAGGGTTTGAACGCCGGTCCACCTGTATATTAGAAATTAGAAGCGACCATATCAGTCCTCAAGAGTATTGCGACTGTAAACAATCTTTTGTTAGCGAGCTGATTGAGAATTAAGGTTAGCAAAACAGACATAGATGTCTTTAGTTTAGTAACGAGTAACTAATGTTATTTTTCTGTATTTCATTACCTTTTAATATTCTGCTGCGTTTATAATACATACCACAATTGATACTGTAAATGACTTACTTCTAAAAAAATACGTAAACAAAAATACAAAATTCGAAATTACGAAAGCTATAAAACCAAGAATATGTTTTACAAGTGCATCTCGCTTTCGGTACTTGCACTTGCTTGTTTATGAAGTCTAAACAAGTACATAGCACACAGTATACAGAAGATCAAAGAGGATTTTGTCCAGTACGAAATACCTAATCCTGGAAAACGAAACAAATCGAACGAAACATTTGTCGCACACCGCAGATCAGTAGGGCTTGTAACGTCTGACAATATCTCTGTACCAAGGGTTCTCGAACAAAACAATTTTCTTCGACCTTTCTATTGCCCCACTGTTGGGTATCTTTCCTCTAATAGTGAGACGATTCTAGTCTAGAAAGCTTTCCAATTTTCTTTTTATAATATGGAAGACGAGCATGCAGTCCACTTGATGGCAAGTGGCTACTGCCGCCCATGGACATTTGTAATCGACCCCAGATAAGATAAGATTACTATCTCGGGTCGACCACAGATGCGCCGCTACCCCTGAGGACTGAGCTGGAATGCTTCGAAAAAGTATGTCTCCCTTACCGCACCCTTCAAACCGGAACACAGCGGCGCTTAACACTGCTGTTATAAGGCGGAAATAGGTGTGGCGGTGGTGCCGCCGGAGTCGAAC
>DWQT01003739.1:0-12088 GCA_018244895.1 Myscelus amystis hages | reverse complement strand
ATAAGTGTAAATAGCACAGACATTAATGTCTGACATTTATGTCAGAATTTGTGTCGTAGTCTGAACGTACCATTACATTCCAAAAGCCGGCAATACGCGAAGGTTGAAATATGAATATTTGTAATTCGAACAACATTTTAATCATAGTAAACGCAGTAGAAAGCTTATCTGAATGCATTATTTACGCAATCGAGTTGCAACGCAGCTCTAGCACAGTTATCAATTTCACAACAGGTTCACGCATCCCATACATTACTGTGTTGTATTCTTGTGTTGAGATTATAAAGAATTGTCGGTAACTTCGCAACTCCTGCCTCGTAAATTGAACGTTAGCAATAAATATGAATGGCAAACAGCTTGCATCGCGTATAAGTGGACATTTCCCACATTCTTGGAGAGACATTGACTTCTAATAAACATTGGTTGTATTATAAAATTGGCTTTTAAAGAACGAGTTGTTGACAAAGAACACCTTTTTATATAACCAGCGTTGAAACGTTTCAACTTCGTTTGAAAATGTTTTATTCGGTGACGATGTTTTTACTCTAAGTAATCGTTCGAGACATAGACAATAACTTTGATTGGTAAATAAAACGAAATGTAATTATTTTGATTATGGTCTTGATTACAATATAAAAGAGAGAACCCAGTGGAATTTACTGGTGATAGTTTGGTGGTTTCGAATTCATTTTCACTCCGGGTTACCGTTTTAAATCCTGGCACCCCCTTTTGACTATAAAATTAAGTGTGTTGATAAACTAACAATTAAAGTTTATTGTAATGGCGAAGTAAAATATTGTAACATTTTTTAATGAATTGTCCGTGTTGTTTTCCGATGTGTGTGAAAATTGCCAATCTACACTTGACCAATATGGTAGACCACTTAAGTAAACCTTTTTGATATGACACATCATAATATATAAAAAAATTAAACAAAACTATATTTTATTTTAATATGACAATGAATAAAGTCATTTAATTTATAACTCCTAAAAACTGTATGCCAAAAGAACACAGATCATTAAACGATGAAATTTTCACCAGTCGTAGTTAACAAAGAAAGTATGGAATGGAGATGTAAATGTGGAATCTGAACAGCGCTACATTGCTAACCACCTATTAAGAGTAATCTCTGCGGCTAATGACGCGGTGACGTAGGCACGATCGTGTATATTTCGTGATCGGTCCGCGGTAAAGCACGCGAGAATCGCGGTTGCTATCGATTTCACGCAAATAGTTACTTGTGCACGATTTATTGAAACAGTTAAGTAATTAACGATTTTGAATTTTTATTAAATAGCTCTTTAATGTTGCCATAAATTAATCATATCTAGTTGTTTTTCTAGGTAGTGCGCCTTCGTTTTTATTTCGATTACCGATTTTTTAAATTTAAAACTGTTTTCGTAGACTTCTGTGTGCAGTTTCTTGATTTCCCATTTTAGAAATCCCAACGCCTGTCCATAGTTTGCCATAGCACTGGATGCTCCGCTAACCTCATCCCGCTACTGTCACCCTCTTTCTTAAAGGGCAGCTTAGAAGTAATAAGGAAAAGCCAAACATGTTGCTCTATAACAGCTTATATAAAAAAGAATTATAATAACAGTAACTTGATCAATGCAACCAAATTTACCTACTTGGTTAAAATCAAGGGCGTTAGTGTCATAATATATGTAGATAAGCCCTTGTTATGTATAGTGTGTAGGTATACGTTACTTTAATTTGAACTAATAATCCGAAATACATTTTAATTACAACAAACATGTTAATTAATAAAGGCGTGGACAGCGTAAAAATAATTATTTAACCAAGTACATTATCTAGCGAAATGTAAACGTTTATAAAATGGGTGTGACAAAAGCAGACAGCCTTGGAAGTCGACCGGGTACCGAAACCGACTGACGTACCCAATAATACTTTTAATTAATCGAAGCTGTTGGAAGCGTATTTTATCGTACACGCAATATTCGGACGATATTGGACAATTAACAATAACATTTCGGTGTCAATATCCACTTGTGGTCCAGTATTTCTTCAGTGTGACCGATTCGTGGATGATTCGATGGGCGAGGTCAATTTTACACGAGTTTAATATCGATAAAAAATTAATTAAAAAAAATATTTTCCTTTAATGTTCACAAAACAACGAAAATAATTTCGGTATTCTCATCAACACAACGCATAATCGTTTCGTAGAATATTGCATTGATTTATTATAAGACTATTAGTTTAAAATACCTACATACATTGTATAAATGTAGGTATGTATTGTATCGAATGCATTTCTATGCACAGTCACGCAAACCGTAAAGTAAACGGTTAATATATTCTAATAGGTAAATTAATATAACTCATGGAAAATACAGTAGCAGTTGTAGATAATATAGGATGTGACGTTTCAAATAAAATATCTTATTTTATTACCATTTCCCGACTGTATATCTCATGTAACTTTGTATAACATTAAGACGTTATCAGTTGCAAAATACGTAATTATTATCATTGCGGTATTAGAAATTTATTGAATCTATTGTCCCAGAGTGTGTAGCTCTTAAAGAGAATGCTGTAAAACGGAATTGTGCCTTCGACGGCCTTCAAATCGAATCAAGCAATTCTTTAACGCAATGATTTCGTTTAGTTTAGAGGCTTATAAACAGCTTCACCACGAGTCGTCGGTTCCGGATTCACTTATAATTATAAATTTTCATTATCTATACAATATATTTTGAAAGAGACGGGAAGTTTATGATCAAACTGAACGTAATATTATTCTGTTGTAACAGGAAATTAAGGATCTAACATTTTCCTTTTACAAATGAACCTTCAGTTGTTTTTCTAAATACGATAACTCGATCTGTCAGTTAACAAATACTCTATTATACCGCAGAACACATCTAGGCTGAATGCAATTGCGAGCCGTGCCCAAAATTTGAACGTAAAAAAGTTTACACGCACAACTTCGTAAAGCATCGTTCATTGTCTATGACATTTACTATTGCTTAACTGAACGTACATTTTAAAAGCGCATAAAAATGTCCTTCAATGCTATGGCACATTCAGGGCTTCCCTACTAAACGTTTACGTGATCACTAATAATCAGTTTGGCCGTTTACCGTTACATGGTTCAATATTAGAACAAAAATCATGACATACCAGCGCCCACGGCGCTGTGAGTTCAGTGATATATTAACAAGTTTTTTTTGTGACAAATAGGATGTGTAAGAATACTGGCTGATTAGAATGCAAACGGTGACTTCAAAATAACGGCCCCGTACAGCCGACGCAATGTGCGGGCTTTAATTTTTAAATAACAATGCGATAAATAACTGAATGAAATATATACAACGACCAGGATCTATGCGGTCGTAAAATAATTTTGTTCTCTTTTATTAAAACAAGTTTTTTTTGTATCATTTAAGTATGAATATTTCCAACTTAATCTTTTTATTAATATTATTTTAATGTAAAGAAAGTAGTAAATGTGCTGTGATAATGTGATCATATAATATTTAATAATTGGGGAAGCAGTTTCCAGTAAAATGTTAATTGTTAGTATTTTTATTCTGTTCGTTCTACTTACAAGGTCAAACTTACCTACTAATGTTCTGTGAACTTGAACTGTGTGGAAGTTGAGAAATTCGTTATCTGTTATTTATATTATGTTTAAAATCGCGATATAAGCGTCTAACGACCTAGGAGTTGAGCTCTAATAAATTTAACGAGTTATTCATTTAATACATTTATATAAAAAATAAAATTGTACTTGTAAATTGAATATTTTTACGACTTTTGTGGATTAACATTTAACTAAGTATGAGATCGTCATTATTAATCAGTGTTTTAAAAGTCTATACTATTTTACATTTTTCTATCTGTCTGTTTATCATTACCAAATCATACGGTCATCAGTTGATCGAGTTGAACGGGATTTGACCAAATAGAAATTTATATCGCTTTTATCTTGTCCAATTGCGCGATGAAAATAAATAAAGTTCAAGGTCATTATGTGCGCGTGGCCGGCATAGACCTGAGGATCCACGACTTCTCGCTCGGATAACTGTTCGGCGTCAGCGACGCCAAAAATCTATTTGCATTTATATATTATCATGGGTATACGGACACATTGTTCATCGAGAGGTTTCCTAAACAATGTCCCGAAGGTAATGTTAGTAAAATATGATTGTTCAATATCACGGTACTCAGACCCGAATGGTGCATTTGGGCGCGAGGCAGTGAAAAATGAAATGATTTAAGACATTGCTTTTAAAATTATTGTTGAGCTATGTTGTACGAGTAGAAATATTGAAAACAGTTTGGCTAGGGTGAAAGGGAATTAACGTAGAATCAAATGCCATGTACCGAAGGCCGTCACGATTTGTCGAACGTGCGACAATGCACTGCACTGGTATTTGGACCGATGCTGTTTATATTCGATAAAAATGGTAACAAGTGTTTCGAGGTACAATATTGACGACGCAGTGCCGTCACACCGCGCCCCCTTCCCCGCCGCTGTCTACACCCTCACGCGTGGCGTATATCATGAGTGTAATACACTTAATTACTTTGTTATTGATACTCTACATTTTACATTTAACTAGCTGTCCCCGCAAACGTTGCTTTGCCATATAAATGATTTTGCCTTTGTCGTAATATTTTTATTGCTGCTGCTCTTCTATTCATCTTAGCGTGATGTTATATAGCCTATAGTCTTCCTCGATAAATGAGCTATTTAACACGGAAAGAATTTTTCAAATCGGTCCAATATTTCCTGAGATTAGCGCCTTGAAACAATCAAACAACCCAACAATCAAACAAACTCTTCAGCTTTACATTTTAGTATAGTTAACTATTAATTGCGATGTTATAGAGAATGGTATTCCATTCGTTATTTAAATATTTTAAACATGCCCTACCTTCCGCTCCTACTTACCTCCGGAAATGTATCGCTGCTCATAGCTTTTCGACCGACCGATATGTTACACGTCTGGTTTGTTCCAGGTTGTTCATAGTGACGTTCCTGTTCCCGCGCACGTGGCTGCTGTACGCGGCGAGCGTGCTGATCGGCGCGGGCGCGGCCGCCATCTGGACGGGCCAGGGCAACTACCTCACGCTCAACAGCGACTCGGAGACCATCTCGAGGAACTCGGGCGTCTTCTGGGCCATGCTGCAGTGCAGGTCAGGTTTTGTGCACTTTTATTTTAATACACCATCGCCGCGCCATGGGAATGATACCATTGGATAGAGAATACCATTTCCCATAGGATACTATCAAAATTCGGAAGTAAATCTAGGTATGTGTTTCCAAATCCTTACCATTTTAAGCAATATCCAATAGAATGCCGAGAAGATTTACATAAATGCTTAGAACGTACTAGGTATGTACTCTTATATAGTTTTCAAATACGATATCATTAAGTGGGATCCAACTAAATTGGTGATTTTTTATCAGCTTTTTTGGTGTTAGAATAAATGTAGACAGAAGTGTTTTAAGCTCAAATAATGACAAGTTAAATGGTTCTAAGAAATTGTAAGAATATATCTATAATTAAAGTTGTACTTTCACAACGCAGAGAATAATAAAACAATCGAACGAAGCCCATCTTGTTTAAGAATCGCTTTTAAAATCCAGTTATACGTAATGATGTAAGGTTATTGAATAACCGATGGTTGACATTGTAACACTTCGTAAGTTTTTACTTGAAAATGAGCAAAATTTATGAGAAGGTATTTATTGCTTCATGAATAAACATTAGGAATAAGTAGTCGAAACTATTAAAATAACGGAAGTGTACGAATAAGTTTATAAAAGAAAATTAATCAGTACAGCTTTTTAGCTTATAATGGAACCAAGAACTATTTACATTTTGTCTAGACACCTTGCGAACGTCATAGATTTTTTTGGCTATCATTCAGCCGCTCTGGGTAGTAGAGCGGGAGAAAAATCGAAAAATAAATAAGATTAGCAATGTAGCATTATGGTTTTACTCCGATAATGAGCGCATTTACATGTGTCACTTACAATCACGTGTCAATATCAGTCCCCTACCATCTGCTTACAAATACAGTTCAGCAACTATAACGAGTTAATGGGGCATAGAAACAGCCCGTTAAAATCTGTATTCGACTAATTAAATGACATTATATATATGTTCTTACAGACATATCCGATGTCGGCTGAAGATGTCTATGAATGTGTTATTGCTGAATGCTCTCTTCGTAAAAAAACAGTTTTCTTTGAAATTCGATACAGGTGTCTATTGCTTGTACTGATCCGTTAACATCCGGTAGCTTAAATTTCCGTTTGCTACTTATTTCAAATGAATTATAAAGAAAAAAAGCAAAGATCATATCTAGATCTATAGTCTCGATATCTAATCCGTGGGTATTAAATATCACGGAAATGATCACATTTAGCTATAGGCATGGACTAAACGTCTCGTGAGCAAGAACTTTACCAGAGTTTCTAATGTAAAAGCATCGAGACTTCACAATGCAACTGACAGAATTGACTGTCAGAATACATTAGTTGGGTTTTCCTGCTCGCACCTTTCATACATTCACACAAAACGCGTGAATGACATTTACAGTTACATTACAAATTAGTTCCTTTTACGGACGATAGGGGCGCTGTGCAATTTTCATACATTTCTTTGCCAGATACCGTACGAATACTTTGTCGCTAGAGGTTCTTGCCGGGTATGTTTCGTCAAATACCCTCTCCGTCGTTGCAGCTTGTTCTTCGGCAACCTGTTCGTGTTCATCAAGTTCCAAGGGAAGACGCACATCGACGGCGACACCCGCAACGTGGTGTTCGGCGCGCTGACGGCCGTGTGCGCGGCCGGCATCGTGTTCCTGCTGCTGCTGCGGCCGGCGCGCCGCGCGCCCGCCATCGATGACGTCAAGGTGATACTATTGTAGTCGTACAGAGTGTACAACCGCTATGTAAGCGCGGCTTTAGGTAGTGACGTCACAGCTCGAGTGACAACTTTTGGCGGGAAGAGAGCGCGGGAAGGAACGCGGGCCGATAGTTCGGTTTGAGGCGGGAAAAGGAACGTAGTTGTTTGGTGTTCTAAAGATGTTTAATTTTTGTTACTTGTAATATTGTCGAATGAGTACTTGTGATTATTTAATTATGTAGTCGAGTATTAGTTCGACTATACTATTATCATTCTGCCTATATTCTCCAAACATGTTATGGTTATCTATTTTGCGCTTAACACTTTTGTGCTTGCTTGTATCGATATTGTTGACCTACATGTATGTACTTTGTAAATGTGATTGTTTGTAGGCAATTTATAGACATAAAAAAGCACTTAATCAAGATGCTAAACAAAAAAGCGTACGTTGAATATATAGGAATAAAACTCCCTTTTTATGCAGAAACAGTACAATAAGTTTGTTTAAGTTCGTTTTTAGTTGATAATAATCATTCATTGCTCTATATATAACGAAAAATACTTAAAATGTAGCACATGCTTCTTATGGTACTGTTAAATTCTTCCAAGTTCAAAACCCCCATGTCTGCACTTAATGAGCAACGCAGCGACCGGTTCCAAAATGGTATGAATTAATCATCATTGCTTAGAAACAATGCAAAAACATTATTTCAATGAGCTCTAATCTCATTTGACTCGCAAAATATTTAAAATGCCGACTATTAACCTTCAAACGTCTGATATCGTACCATAAGCTTTTTCATTTAACATTGAGTAGCTTTAGGTATACTTAAATTGTGATATCCCAAAATGTAAAATCAATGAATAAAATGTTTGAAAGGTTCTCGGTCAGGCGAGTCGTTAAGATTTTATTGCCATAAATAATGCTATATATGTAGAAGGTTGCACGGAGCCAAAGGTCGACATGCGTCTCAAATTATACATTTTATCGGTTTTCAGAGCGAAATGGTGAACCATGAACCGGAAGGGCCCATGGAGGCCTTTAAGGGCGCGCTGAGGCTGTTCTGTACCCGTGACATGATATTATTGAGCGCCACATTTATCTACACCGGTAAGGACGGACGGGCCGTTTCCATTTCCTCATATGACAAAAATGTCCGGGCTGATTTCATCGCGACAATTTTTTTTTTTTAAATTTTATTTATAAGTGCAAAGGTTTTGGGCAACTTTAACTTTTGTAGTCGTTGTTTTGTTTCTTTTAAAAAAGTTACTTCGAAAATTTAAATATGGAACTGTCTCTGTGACAAGATTTACTCATTCATATACCTACTAACTACAGCTTACATTTTGATCTAGATACAAAATAATAATGAGGACAGTGATGCAACGATGTCATAACTTTTGACAGATTGAACAGGGACAAAAATGACAGTTAACGAGAGCTTAGCCGTCTAATCTGTTTATAATTACCGCGGCGCGGGCCGCCGTGCAAGAAACACTTCGCAATCGGCCATTATGCTTTCAATTATAACTAGTACCTAACGTGATTACATCGATACTGGCCGCTGACAACACGGCACGCTATTTTTACACTTCCTTATAACTTTGTAGGCGCAATGAGATTAGAGTAATGAAACGTTAACCATAGACATAATCCGCTTCCGGATTCGGTTAACGATGTTCTACGTTTGCCCGTTAGGTATAAACGATGTATGGAATAAAAAACTTTCAAGAGGAAGTATAGAACAGCGATAAAATCAATATTTTTTTATTGCATATATTTGCAATTTTTCCTCTACAATCTCACAAGCTTATGTAAATGTAGGCGCATTTACTTAAGTTTATTAGTAATTTTTGTCTTATCTGCAGTATAAAAAAAATATTATAGGTAATTAATAATAACAGAAGGTAACTGTGCATATTTTATGCGAATGATTTGTAAGTTTTAGCTGCTTATTAAGTACATCCTACTGAACGTATAAACGATCATGAATATCTGATTTATTGGTTACGACATTTTTATAGGTATCACCGTTGATTTAAATTGCATTGGCTTTCATATTTCTTACCTTTTATTCCATCACTACATAGTATAAAACAAAGTCGCTTTCCGCTGTCTGTCCCTATCAATGCCTAGACCTTTAAAACTAAGCAACGCCTTCCTCGATAAATGAGCTATCTAACACTGAAAGAATTTTCCAAATCGGACCAATATTTCCTGAGTGTAGCGCGTTCAAACATTCAAACAACTCTTCAGCTTTATATATAAGTGTATGTAGATGTATATATTGATTATGTATACTGTTGATTTTGAAACTTGACGTACGTTGGTTGTTGCATGGGAAGGCGTGGAGCTGTCGTTCTTCAGCGGCGTGTACAGCCCCAGCATCGGGTTCACGCTGGCCATGGGCGAGAATGCCAAGCAGCTGGTGGGGCTGTCGGGCGTGTTCATCGGCCTCGGGGAGGTGCTCGGTACGACTACCGTCAGGGGCGAGCGGTGCATCCGCACCGGGCATCAAAGGGAAAGGGGCATCAAAGTCGACGATGAATTCTTCAAAAATTGATATATCTACTCCACTGTGTTCTGAAATTATTTTGACCATTTTAAACGGCATCAAGTCCTAAGCCGCACCAGGCAGCAAATACCCTAGCTACACCACTGAATACCATCACACCAGCTCTTACGCCGTTTACACGTTACACCGTTTTTGTTTTTTATAATATGGAAGTAGAAGACTAGTGCAATCCACCCGATAGTAAGCGGCCACTGCCGCCCGTGGACATTTGTAATCGACCCCAGAAGGTTACATTCCTATATCAGCTCGACCACAGATGGGCCGCTGAGGGCTAAGCTGGAACGCCTCGTGTGTCTCCCTTACCACACCCTTCAAACCAGAACACAGCAGCGCTTGACACTGCTGTTATAAGGCAGCAATAGGTGTGACGGTGGTGCCGGCGGAGTCGAACCACAGCGAGTTCTACCACCTAACAAAACCATATTATACCATCTCGCCAGCTCTTACAGACTTTCCTTCCAGTACTAATCACACAATGGAAACATTTACATTATTTCATGGTAGGTACAGGAAACCACTGACATGATTATCAGCGGAACAATAATATGTAATAAGTATGTTTTACGTTAGCGGGTAATGCAAGTTATACTAACCCGTGAACGCTCTGCGTATATTTTTTAACACGTTTTTGTTCACGAACTATAAATAATACCTATTCTTTATTGATTGATCTTATATAAAATTATCCAATGTACATATGTTTATCAGCTGTCCGATTACCACAGAATATTCTGTCTAGTCCGTGATTAGATGACCGTGTATAATTATATTATAGTGTCTCAAAATATTATTTATTGCCAGTTTTATTACAATACAGGACCGTGATATTTGCTACGCTAGTGGCATTTCATGTGTACGATAAAATTGTACTCACAATAATAATAGCAATAGTTTTATCAACACTCGATTCGAGAGCTAACCTCATTGATATTATGATGTATGTTATGTTTTGATTCAAATCACGTTACGATGATTTATTTGTCGATAAGTAATACTTTAATCCATTCATAAAATTTTCGCTATTATCTATATTAATAATGTGGAAATGACATTTTATATTTGCATTGAGATTTGGGATGGATGATAATATAATGTGTATGAATATTTGAATATCCATTTAATTGAGGATACTCAATGTTATTTGATAACAATGTGTTTCTGCGTGGGAAGTAAATGTTGCGTTATATATTAGTAGGATCTCTAGCCACCGGACCAGCGGTCAAACGGATAAATCATTGTACATGTAATATATCTTAGGACATTAACACACATGGCTAACTGATTCCAAATTAGACATTTTAATGTTCGTGTTATCGTCACCGGACAACTGATTAACATACTTATATACATATTACATAATATTTATTTAGTTATTTTTATTATACCCAGAGACAGAACTCACAACAACTCTTCACAGAGATGTGTGACCGGATGGGAATCGAACCTACGACCTCTGGTTGTTTTTTTTATTTTATTAATATATGTACACACAGCGATGACAAAGAATTATGGACATTGAACAGTTGTATCCGGGCACTACTTATTGAATACAGAAGTATCTTCCAGTAGGCCCCCATTGGCCGTTGGTTTTGCAGTCAAGATTTCTAACTCGACCATAAATGTGCCGGCAGGTGGCGCCCTGTTCGGCATCCTGGGCAACAAGACGACGCGCTGGGGCCGCGACCCGATCGTGATCACGGGCTACCTCATCCACGTGAGCAGCTTCTTCCTCATCTTCATCAACCTGCCGAGCGCGGCGCCGTTCGGCGACACCGCGGACGTCTCTTACCTGACGCCGTCGCCCGCGCTCGCCATGCTCTGCAGCTTCCTGCTGGGCTTCGGCGACGCCTGCTTCAACACCCAGATCTACTCCATCCTCGGCGGGAACTACTCCGACAACAGCACCTCCGCCTTCGCCCTCTTCAAGTTCACTCAGGTGCGCCCTTCATAACAATATTAATAATAATAATGTTTGGGATATTCCAAATTTGAACATGGCAAGCGCGACGCGCACCTTTTGACAGCACGTGTCATTTGTAAAATTAAACAAAGGCAAATTTGTGAGCTTTATTTGGAGTTATTATTAATGGGTGTGTACAAATAATTGGTTTCAATCAAAAAGGAACATAATTATTTACAAATGTTAATATTATTATAAAAATTACCAAAAAGCAAAAATAACTTAATTAACAACTATTTAATTAATCCTACAGCTGTCTCCATCCAGTGCCTTTGCATGGAGCGGTCGGTTTTAGCAGAGATAACCTTTAGGGTTTTGTTGTCACTATTTCGTAGGCGCTCTTGCAAAGAATTTGGTTCGAAAAGTTTTGGTTTTGTTCTATTATTTTGCTGATCTATGTTTGGACATGTCACGGCGTATGTAGTCGTCACAAGAGAATTTCTCAGCGGTCGCAGGCTCGCCCTGACCACGATCCATACAAGTGGGTCAACGTATTAGCATATTCTATATTTATATTACCACTGCCATACTGACCGTATCGTAAATACTTCTAACAATTAAATAACAAACAGAATTATTTTAATATTAGGATTTTATTATAATATTAGGAAAGAATCTACTAAATCACTACCATTCTTTGCCAATACATAGTCATATTT
>DWQT01003738.1:0-12089 GCA_018244895.1 Myscelus amystis hages | reverse complement strand
GTTGACCCTAGTGGCCTCTACAGCTTCACCCGGACTTTCTGGCGTGCCATAGTGGCACAGCCTGACTATGTATGCGTAGATCTTTAAAACTACGCAACGGCTTTTGATGCGGTTTTCTTAATAGATAGAGTGACTCAAGAGGAAGGTTTACATGTATAACTAGATTTTCTCCGCGGCTTTGCACGCGTTGCAATTCAGAATTTCATAATGGCAGTAAGTAAAAATTTAGATATTTCAAAGATAGCAGGAAATTTTCACGGTGTAGGGAAAGGGGAATTGTGTTACTCCGAATAAAATGCGCGCGAGGCCGCGGGCAAAAGCTAGTAACGATATAAAGCAGTCTCATTCTATCGTTAGCGAGTACGACATAATATGTATACAAAAAATATTAATTATTTATAATGTGTTATTATTTACATTTTATTATGTAATTATGTTATACAAATGATACCCATTAAAGTACATTCACTAAGCCGCAAGCCAAAACTAATTTTCGAAGAATTCATTAACTATTAGGATGGGATTATTTCCTAAACTAAAGTCAAATGAAACTTAAATTTGCAGGCAGAGATTTTAAAAGAATAAAGATTCAGACAACTTGCGTAAGAAGCGTCATCACTTTTGTAGTAAACGCTTATTCGTTAGGTAGATGTTTCATCCAAGCCAATAAACTAGTGAGAATCTCTGTTTTACATGATTTATACTTCGACACGGTGTTACTCGAGGGAACTCTAGAATGGAAAGTACGATTGACATGCGAAATATGTTTTCTTATTATTGTAACGAATATCATTTATGTTCCATACGGCCTTTGATGTAATTTGTTTCACCTAAAAGTCAGCCGGTAAAAATGGATCTTGCCTTTAATCTTTTGTACCACTATTTATTGGTATAATATAACAAAATATATTCGACAATAGAAATGCAGATATAAATTATTAAATTACGATGAATACGCATACTAAATGCTCTACGATTCGTGAAGGCGCTTCATATAAAAACCTTCGTCGTATACTTCTTTTATGACAAATGCTCCATATTTTATAAAGGCGCTTGCCAACTAATAGTACCTAATAATTGTACTATACACATTGAAATATGTTTTATTTAGGCGCTTAGGCGCTTCTATATTATGAATATTATGTAGTCGTGTACATCATAGTCGAATTGACATTTTAATTTGTCGAATGTTTTAAACTAAATTAAGGCGTTATATTATCACATATCCATGATTAGGCTATGTATGTATATCGGGCCTTGCTTTGAATTAGACAATTCCAATATAGAGTACGTAGAGATCGAAATGTTTGTTTATTATGTGTATTATTCCGTATTAGTATTATTCGGATGGCTGCCACAAGTTTTAGAAACAAATCTAAAATCACCATATATTATAATGTTACTAACTGATTGGAATATTTAGGTAAAAGAAATGACACATTTTTATACAAATTTATTTCCGTAACATTATGTTCAGACAATATTTCAAATTGTAATAAACTAAAAATTCACATTGAGCAAGAGAATTATGTTAGTACATTGAGGTATTACAAAATAAATATTAACAAAAATTTTATTTGTACATCGTATAATTAGTTGATATTGAATTCGGCCTCGTCATTCTGATAACAATATTCTCAGACACCCGATTGGCGCTGCTTAAATATTAATTTCCATAGTAACACACCGCTAAACGTCCTATATCCGCTATTTACGATTATCCAAGGTCGTGCTCTAAGTATTATTTCTTCTTCATTTCTTTTAAATATAAATTTGTACCCTTCATAACACTATTAATAGCACTAAAACCAGTTAACATTCTAATATGAATCATTACATACACAATTATAATAAAATAATGTTTAGCAAATCAACACAACGACAGGCACACAATACTACAACAGTACCCAAACAATTAACACTAACCTACATAAGCCTCGGTATCGGTCATATAATTACCATTTATCGGTTATTTGTTAGTAAGACTCATCGTTGCCGCATTGGTCCCCTTATTATAATCGTCACTTTGGCATACTTTTCTCTAAACTTACATAATATGTCATGTACTCTGCAGTCACACTATCCAAACTTCTCTATGGTAACTATAACGATTATTTCCTTGTACCACAGATAATTCAAAGTAGATTTCACCCGAACAGGTTCACGCAACTAAAACCACAAATTTGGTTCAAGTTTATAATGTGACGCAACTTTTACCTAATCTTAGCCTATTCAAAGTGAATATGTTTCATAAGCGACATAGCACTATCACATTCACAGCCTCTATTTTCACATGTTGTTCTGATAATGTCTATAACATGTGAAGTTGTTTTTAAAGAATAAATACCTTTTGTTTCTTAATTACAATAACATGTCATGAACAGCGCTCCGATTCGCACAATTTACACTTTAAATCCATTCGCAATACAAAAACAGTACAGTAATGATTATTATCAAATAGCAAAAAATTCGAAACTGCCCCTACTACTATAAAGCGTGGAGAGGCTACAGGTAAAAATTCAAAGACCTATTGATATTACGCTTCAGGAAACGATAATTAAAAAAAAAAACACATTTTCGACTAATCCTATCAACTAGTATGCTAGATCCGATCATTCACGATCAGAATGTTGCTATCACTCTCTCAATAAATCGGATCTACATAATCTGAACTGGGTTTAAATTACGCAAGTATTGCTTTAAAAAAAACTGACGTTATTATTGTTAGGTTTATACGCAAATACTTGCGGCATTAAAACGCAGCATTAAGTCTAATTCAGCGAATTAAAGTTTACTTCTTGGCGAAGCCGTAGGAGTTCCAGTTGTTGATGTGCGGTAGGATCTCGTTGATGACGGGGTACCAGTTTGCACTGGAATAGTCGATAGGGGGCAGCACGCCGCCGTAGTCAGCCGGCAGGTGCGACGGTTCCAAGTATTTGTGAAGCGATGACATCTTTGAGCCGTGGAAGAAAATCTGAAATATATGGATTGTAATCAAATATATTTTTGTTATTACGTAGCAGACATAAATGGTAATAAAAGTATTTGACATTTCTTATATATTCTTTTAGTACTTATAAGTATTTAGCTTATTATTTTAGCTTATCAATTTAGCTATACAAACCCTGGTCTTAAGTTTTTCCCTGATGAATGGTTTGAACATGTTCCACACAACGCTGAATATCATCGGCTGCTTCACGAAGTGGACTTCTTTTAACCGGATTGGCAGCGCGTCTTGAATGAAGGTTAACAGTCGCTTCGAGAAAGACGGCGTTAGACCCATCGTCTGTGGAAAAATGTCAAATATAATTAAGAAAACTTTACCCCAAAATTTGAACCCTCCATACTACGCAGACAGTAGAAAAATATACTGATAATTATTGGTTAATATTTCCGAAGGCACCATCCGTGCCCTTTTGAAATGAAGATCTGTGTAAAAACATACAATTTCCAACATAAGGGATAAATTAATCATATGCATAAATCTTTACACCGTAAATCATATTTATGTAAATTAGATCGTTACTTATAGTATGACATCTATGTATATTTAATAGACGTGCCGTAACAAAATCCTATTGTGGCCGACCACAAATGTCAATAACGAAAATAGATTGTAAATCAGATGAATCTACTTATAACCAATTGTTCTAATATGTGTGGCTCACTTTCGAATTGGCAAAAAATCTGATTTAATAGATTGTCAAGACTAGAACCTGTTCTATACGGTATAAACATAGTATACACATCAATATTCATTCTTTTATCTAGAAGGAAGGAAAACTTTCAGAAGGTTCAAGCAATGTATCCGCGGTCAGACATACATCACCTGGATCGTGATCGGTGACAAATTGTCACAGCCAGTCGTGTTTTGGAGGGCACATTGAGTCAGTCCTCACATTTATCATAACTATATTCATCAATCGTAATCGGAGGTCTACAAGGACGAATAAAATCTTTAACATACTAGCTGACTACTGGAGAGAATATCCATCCGTCACTGAAACAGAATACTGGAGTAAAATCTAACTTTCTCCCAATACTAAACCTTGGAAAATAACATATGCTAAAGCCAAGCAATGGTCAACATAAGACTGATTATTTGCCCGGTCACTATATTTACCAGTACGTAGTCGTCCTTACCTAGCAAAACCCACTTCCCTTCACGCGACTGACAAAGAACGGATGTTTGACTAAAATATTGATATTTCGTATAAGGAAAACTAAAGGAATATTTTATTTTCGACTTTGAAAGTTACGCAAGTTGATACCTCATATATAGGTACAGAATACCATTTGAGTATTTAGCGGAGACGGCTATCAATGTCCAAATAGTGACGACCTTGTATTCCAGTAAACTTCCCAAATCCTCCGCTTCAAACTTGTTTCAAACGCTTCATCCTATATGACAATCGGCTGATGACATCAGAAATAGGCAAAAGGAATTCAAGAGATGTATCTCGTAACGCTTAATCGATATATATTTCTCCGGAATATGCAGTGCATGTGCAGCCTCGGACGTGATGACCCTTGAGCCGAAACCCTGAGCGGCCGATAAGTTTTCCTGTCAATTCCATGCACAAAATCCATTATCGTGACTCGATATTCCGACAGATTCCTCAATTCTAACTCGGAACATCGGGCATAGGAAATGCTTTCGACGAGAACGAGGAACTGCGAAAACAATGGATGGACATAATCACATTGATAACGGGCCAGCAACAATGACGAGCGAAACGTGATCTGCGCGTAAATACGCTTAATTTCGCTAGTTCTATATCGATTAGTGTCGTTTTCGTTCAACTGCTCACGTTCTCAGACTCAAAGGTCATTAAAGTGTTTCGATCCATTCAACAATACCGTAGGAAATAAACTTCCGTATGCAAAAGGAACTAATTAATTAACTTATTTAGAAACCAAGTTTCAATAACATTTTGCAAAAATAGAACAAAATAACATGCAATTCAGTGATATACAAATTCAGCATCAGTATCGTAAAAAATCCAATGTAAAATGTAGGTGCAATTAAGAAAAACGTGAATATTTTGAAAAAAATACGAAGAAACTAAAGTTTTCCAAAAATGTTTCATTTGCTCGTATTAAGAAACAACTGTCAGCTTATTTGCATGTAACAATTCCACCCAATTCCCACAGATATCTTATCGAAATACAATTTAAATGGATTTTAATATCCAAGAACAATGCGTCGATAAGCGAAGGTTATCCGATATCAGATATCCTGTTAGGATGGTGGATACGAAATTAATTACGTAACTTGGGCATTATTTATGTAGAAACATTTTACGGCTACATTTGGCTTGTGTAATATAACTACGCCACAAAACACAGATAAAGAGACAATGGAAAGAGCAGACTATACCGTAACTATCTTTGTTGTCCTCACATTATATTATGTGTTTACATTACAGCGCGCTGTTCCTAAATACTTTGTTAGGGACTCGTGACTCATGCTATCCAAAGTACAGCGATGTATACTCGTACTATAGTTTTATTTGAACAAAGGATGTTTTCATACTCGTACATCGTATGGTAGGAAGCGCGGTTGGGTCGCAGAACAATCATACCTATTGCCTATATCTATTTACGTTTTTACTGTTGTGTAACTAGGAACTGAAAGCTTCTAGGGTTTCTAAACTAGAATATTAATATGTGTCATCATCTAAATGCAAAAACATGTCAGTTTATCATGATGTATTTTATACCGTAAAATGATACTCTCTCACATCTGTAAATTTGATATTTGAACACAATACATCCGTTGGCATTGAAAATTACGTGACAAAAGACGGATGAAGTTTAAAAAAAATTATAAAAGAACAAAGACGTGTACTAATAAGTTCAGTACAACAGGAACGTTCTTTACGTAATTATTATCATATTGGTATTCATGCAGTGCGCACATTTAGTGAAAGTAACCTATACAATACCATTCGCGGTATGTATGCTGTAATAAGTAAAGTTCATTATTATGTGTTCATCTTGAACTCTATGTAAAACTTTTTCAAAACAATGACTCTCTTAGGATTTTGGAATTGGAATCTTTGATTGTACAAGCGCAAATTTAAATTTAATTTAAAGACAACAATGTTTAAGCATTTATACGAAAAATCACGTCTTTTAAACTTTAGACGCTAAAGACATTATATTTTTAGAATCCAACAAAAGTTTGGATATGTTAACTGTTACCAGACGAATGGTAAACAAGGAGCGATTTCTAAATAATAAAAAATGGAATGCTATTGGTAATACTTTTGTTTATATCTTTTTATACTCTTCTTGTCCTTGAAGTTAAATCGATTTCAGTAAACACTCGGTCAAAGATTTAAAACATGAAGAATTTACAAAGAACAATTAGGTATCGTGCCAGCAACCCTCTCCCCCCTACCGTCCCTCCACTGTTCAAACAGAAGTATGTTTTAAAACAATGGACTACAGGTCAAAGACGTATTTCTTTGTATTCAAACAAAAACAACGTTAGACCGATATTGCGCAAGGTTTGGTTTTTCAGGTCATGTTTGGTGAAAAAACATATGTTTTGATGGATGTGAATTTTTATTTGTAACTTTTATTATATTTTATGTGACGCTTCTAGATATATGTGTATAAATTTTTTGGGTTGTTAACGAAACTGTTACTCAATTCATTTCTTTCGCTATACCCGCGCCTTACACGACCATCGATTTGAATATGAAAAACTATTCAAATAGACATCGCTAAATTGCAAAATACAGGTGTGAAAACTAATAACCATTGATAACTATTTCTTTTCCACTAGCTTTAGCACAATGTAAAGGTAGGTATATTTAGGTAGTTAGGTAGTTAGGTTAGGTAGTTAGGTATATTTTGATAATATTACACGGCCCGAGTTTCACAATCGTCGCAGTAAGCATAGTTCCCGATAATGGTACGAAGTATTGTATAACATACATAAATTGTTTTGTTATAGCAGAAGGATATATATATAAGTTTATTATAAGCACGGAACGTATGAAGTTATACATGAGCGAGTATCACGTCGCATTGTGAACGTGTCTCAAGTCTCAACTCAAATACTTTAAAGGCAAGTTTGAGCCACCGCACTTCTTAACAAAGTATTCATGCATTGCCAAGTTTATTAACCCTAATTTGCAATACTTTGTTTGGAAATAATACTTTACGGATTACGAACAATTATGATTCATTTATGATTTATCCTTACTTTTCTTCTTTACCTGTCCTCTTGTATCTTACGCCAGAAGCCTATTTTGAGAAGATCATTTGAATTTATGCATATGTACATATGTATGCTATATCACTAAGAAAATCTCAATTCTTTTATTAAACATTTTTTAAGCGACAAAAGAACATGAAAAGATAAATTAAAAAATGGCCGAATGTAATTATGATGGCCTAGATTTGATCAAAGGTTTTGCGCTTGCACATTTCCTCACAACGATTTACTTCACCACTAGAGCGTGGCGACAAGAAAATAAGGTGTTGTTATAATAAACGGTCAAGTGGTAATACAGCTTCGTGGCTCGTAGTAATCGCTAGCATATCTCAAGAGAAGTAATACAAAGCATGATGACCCCGACGAAGCTGAAGAGTTGGGGTTGGAGAGCAGAGGACACTTGACCTCGTCGGAGGCCTTACTGGCAGCTTAAAAATATCCGACAAGTGCGTTGTCCGCTTAACCATACATCTATCAGTGTCCACTAGAACAACGTAATGGAGTGTAGTCGAGTCTTCCCGCAATAACTGGATAGCCCAATGAGGAGAACTGGACGTAAAATAGGCTTATAACAAGAGAACTAGAGAGCAAGGTGATTGATAATGAACAATCACTATACTCAATAAAAGTCCACATGTGTAACCAATACTTATGTGTTACAAAACCAAAAAGGTATATTACAGTTTGTATAACAATAGATGACTTTTTATGCATTTGAAACGAATACTCTTAGTTGGCTAATGCCCACTGACCTGCGCCCAACCCATGTCGTGGAAGTCCATCAGGACTACTGTGCCGCGGACTTGGGACTCCGGCTCCAACATGGCGGCCTCGTGGATCAGGTAGAACATGCGGAACAACTGATCAGCATTCACCTTCTTTGGGTCCCATGAGCCTTTAAAAAACAATATAATATTTATTTATACAGAGTAGAGCTGTGCTCTACGCCAGTCAAACTCTAGCTGCAACGCATTTCTCGGAAGGTATTACTCTGTAGTCACTACATTACTCTGTAGTCAAGGCTATTGACTGATAGCCAACTATCCATATAATATTAATAATTTCATTTAGATAGCAATTTTAGTACATACAGAGATTATACCTTTTTTGACTCTTTGATTACGTCCTATAAATATTTTCTTTATTATTTAACAAATAAATTACACACTTTATTGCAATTAGACCGTTTAAACCTGTATTATATTTACGGTTTATTACAAGATTACAAGATAAGATTATCGAAACAATTATTTTGTTAACAAAATGTTTCAATGTTTAATACAAATGTACGTGTATACTAGTGGTTCAACCACTATTTATTTGTTTACCAGTACATTATATGATTTATATGTACTATATTTTTTACGCAGCGTACAAAAGTTATGTTTCTATTTGACTTGTTCAGGGTTATAAAGGTAGAATTGGAAAATTTAATATTAGATGTATGTATATAAAGTTAATTATGTGAATCGCAGCATAACTAGTCGATAGCTCATGACTATTTAAACGCTTAGAGCATGTCTACTTGCTTGCATTAAAAATACGAGTAGATTGCAACACAACTCTATCTTACATTGCAAATTGTCATGTGTTTAATACTATGAAGTTAAAAAATTCTATATAAGCGATATAAACATTTAATACGAGTATGAATTAATTTTATGTGCAACGATTGGACTTTTAATTTCAATTATTTTTTTCCAATCGTATCAATAGATTTATTTCTCATAAGTCAATAACGCTGCTTAAAATACGGCGCTACTAAATTTTGCTCATCAGACAAATGTTTGTTGCGGGTGGGAATCGAACCCGCAACCTCCTGCTGCAGCCAGGGTTGCTAATCGTACGGCAGGTAATGGAAAGTTATAAATACAATTCTCACCTCCCACATTGACGACGAGCACTCGCCTGCCCTTGCTGTCGCGGCCCTTCAGCACGTTCACCACCTTGTGGTCCAGGAACGCCACCTGCTCGTGCTCCGGCAGCAGCCCGGCCAGGAGCGCCGCGTTGTCCCGCTTGAACTCCGCTATCCGACGCATCTGTTGACATCGCCTTTTATATAATTCGTTACATTCTCAACTAATTCGTACGTGCCACTTGTGGAATGAACTACCATCCGAGGATTTTGCAGCGCGCTATAACATGGGGTGAAAAGGTACCTCAAACGTAGCGTTAAAAGGTACCTACTACCTACAATGCACCGGTAGCTCCTCTGGTGCTGCAGGTGTCTCTAGGCGACGGTGACCACTTACCATCAGGTGGCCCGTCTGCCTGTTTGCCATGACCTTCTGATATAAAAAATAATAATAATAATTCTGACGCTTCGATATATCGAACATCATCTATCAATTTAAGCCTCAAGATTACGTCTAAATGACCAACGGTAGCAATTTTTGATGACGATTTCCGTGTTATCCTACCGAATGATAGCAATTGATAATTGATATTATGAAGTTTTGTTGGCAGCCGTAGAGTTCTTTGACGCTTTCGATAGCGGGTTGATTAATCTTGTAATTGCAAGGAAAATGTAAAACGTTATCCATTCTAATAAACAAAATCTTTGTGTTTTTGTTCATTAATCACAAACATTCAACTCCTAAAACGGGATTACAACGATCCATTCGAACTTCCAGAGATTACTGGCACATTCCAAAGATTAATGCCACTAGCTATCGTCTTTTTGATACTCGCAGATTAAGTTCTTAAATAAAGTATCATTTGAAATAACAAATAACACGCAACTATGTCTTTACAGAAGTCCTTCACACGCATGTGCCTGGTACATTATTTCTACGATCTGATTGCTTCATGATTACTATCAAAATTACATCCTTTAGCTAAATTACGACAGCGCTGTACCCAGCAGCGAAACCAGATTATTCAAGTTAGTACATTCGTTTTAGATGATTTTATGTAAAATTTAACTTTCAATGAAACTCATGAAAAGAATGCTTAAGAAAATTTGACAAAGAAAAAAGGGATTATTGATTTCACATTACTGTTTTGTGCGTAGTTTACCGTATTGGTCATTAAAATCAGTAGGTAGTATGTTTCAAAGTAATAGATAACATTGCAAATAAATACATACGAATCATACATTTTTGTCTTTCCTCCTGTTATTGATAAGTTAGCAGGCTGCCTCATACTAAAGCATGTATTTTCTCTATTTCTTCTTCATTTATTATTATTGCAGCCGCAAGATTTTCGATTTTTTTATGATGCTTACATACGATTTCGTGAGATATTATGTATTTTAAAAGCATTTTCAATGGTTCATACGAGTACCTACTTACGATTGTTATCATAACAGAGAAGCGTTTACATTCGCTAACAAAACATAATGAACATCTTTTCCATGTTTCGATTATGGAATCTGTGTAACAATACAATGATGAAAAGTCATGCGGCCCGTGAGTAATTTATTGCACGAAGCACAAAGGGTAACTTGGGTAAACTACAGAGTTTATGTCACTCATGTAAATGGCATTATTGCCCGCTGATTTATAGTCTGTGATCAAAAGCTAAACAACAATTGAGGAGTGTCCCCAGTTAAATAAAGAAAACAACAAACCACAATTCATTCGTATGCTGTTAACATCTTAGTATTTTTAAATATTATTTCGAATACAGGTTTTGTTTTTAAAATACAGATAAGTAAATGTATCCGCGCATAATTCAGTAGCCTTAATCCTTTTGTTACAATCTTTCGGTGAAAATATACAGAAAATACATTCAAATTCAGTTTATTACGGGAGCCGCGCTACATAATCTATGACATAAATAGGCTTATTGTTATTTCGGACAAATGTTACGTTCGGGCGAAAAATCTTGACCTTCATTAGACGCAGGTTCGTTGTATAATGACGTTACGTGTGCCTTATTCGAGCCGGCAAGTCGGCGTGATTAAGTGGTTGCACAAGAGGTGGTAGACAGCAGGTTAACGACTGGTTGCCAATATACCGCCGCGCACGTATAGTTACCCGTGTTCTAGCAGACCGAAAACGGCGCTTGCCTAATCCTAATTCTGTTATTAAATTTAATAGTGTCGGCAACTCCGCGTCGTTGAGAGCAAGACAATACTTAGATTCTTCACGTTGATTTCTACGCTTAAATCTACTAATGGAAATGATTTTGCCTAGTTTGTTATAATAATACAGTTGTAAAGATTCCGTTGAGTACGACGGTGTGACAATATTTTACGGAAATCAAAGATAACATTTTCATCATCTTAATTAAAGCCTCCACTAATATTATGAATTCTTAAGTCAGTTAGTATGTCACTCTTTTATAAAAGCTGGCAAATAAAAATCCACTAACAATTACTTTAAATTATAAATGACAATGAATCATTTGTAAAAGATAATACTGTAATTATTATCAACGATTAATTTTTAGCTAAATGACTTATTTAAAGACAAACATTCCTTCAACCACACGAATGAAATATTTTACGAGTATAAAGGTCATAAAATTACTCAGGGTTGCTACTGAGTGATTAATCGAGTTGATGACAAATATTGTCATACGCAAAACGTATTCATAAACTTTTAGCTATATTTTAACGCCATTGTTTTAAACATAATATAATAATATATGTTCCTACATTTAAGTTCGTAAGCTTCATTATGACAGCCCTACATATGCCCTACAGCCCTACATATGCCCTACAGCCCTACAATATGTACGCTTTAACTACATACATTTTAATTGAAATGTTAAAACGTGTGATAAGTGTTTGATCGCAAAGAAAAAACAGCTCGGTGTGCGACTTTTTTCTCTTTCCTTCTTTCCGCCCTTTTAGTGGTCCCCTACTGGCCCGGGTCTCCTCTCATGGTGAGAGGGATTTAGGCCATAGTAC
>DWQT01003737.1:0-12089 GCA_018244895.1 Myscelus amystis hages | reverse complement strand
GTTTGCACCTATAATTAAGGTGGCACTCAGCTTTATTTTAGTATATTTTTTATTTGGAATTGTATCAGTGTTCACTTTGTTGGTGCAACGTTATTGAATAAATAAATAAATAAACATCGATATCGCTGGCCTCGGTAACCCCGCGCTGCGGAGCGGGACGGCGGCCGCGGGGCCGCGCCCTGGAGCCGCCCGCGGCAGCGCCGAGGAGAGAGCCGGCTCCCGCGCCGCCGAAATACAGGTGGTGGTGGGGGAGGGCGTCGTGCGCGTCGCCGGGCATGGGAAATGCGCCGAAATGCGCATAACGGGCCTGGACGACTCGGTCGGCGGGCGGCCGCCCCGCGGGGCGCGCGGCTCGGGGCGGGGAGCGGCTGCCGGGGGCTGGGTGTCCGCGCATATCGAGCTGCTCGGAACAGGGTGTACTCTCTGCGTGTTCTAGAGATGCTTCATTATTGTTGCTTATCAAATCAGTGTTTGTGAGCATTTTATTAAGTAGTCGATTATCTGTTCGAGTGAATTATACGACTACTTACAGATAAGTGAATATTTTGGTCACAAGCGGTATCGTGGCGGTTTAGCCGTCGCGGCCGCCACTTATCGACTAATCTTCGAGATATTTGTAAAGCAAGGTAATCAGTATTTAATCCGTTTTGATTCCCAAAATAACGAGTTCTAGAAGGTCGCGGCGCTCGGCGGGAAAACCCACCCGCGCTCACGTACTGCAGCCTCGCGCGCGCGCCTGCGCCCGGACGTGCGTGAGTTAGGAATCCATAAATGTATGTAGTATAGTTTTTGCTCGCGGCTTCGCGCACGTTTAATTCGAAGTTAAATAATTCCCCTTTTCCTATACCGTGAAAATTTCCTGCTGTCTTTGGAATATCTAAAGTAGTATACAAAATTTTTACTTATTGCTATTAAGACAAAAGACAAAAAGACACAGACGTTTATTTCCACAAGTATGGGTACATTTAAAGATGTTACAAAATCATTAGTTCAAGCCATATTGTGCCTTTTATGGCGTACAAATAAGAGAGATAATCCTGTAATTATAAACTATTTAGCGGCACTTACTCGTAGTTTTCATAATAAAGTCAGACTACATTTTTAATACGACACTTAAATTCTAAATAAAACAGTCTGTTCGGTACCCTATATTGCACATTTAATACCGGGGGCGGCTTACATCGGGCTTGGTTTGGTGTGGAAAAAAATTAAAAAAAGCCGGACGAAAAAATCCTCTCGGCACTCTTTTGGATCACGCTTTTGAAGTATGTATGTATAATAAATAAGGGTCATAATCACTAATCAATAATCATAATCAATAATCGTCAGGTACATTTTTAGTTATTTTTTAAAGTCATCGTAGTTTGTTAAACTTTTTATTGAATTAGATATTTTATTATAAATTTTAGGTCCCATGCAATAAGCAATACGAGATTATAAATCGCACGCGTTCGAAGCCGCAGACAAAGGCTAGTTACACGAGGGGCGGCTGAAAAGTTTTGAGCCTAAGGTATGAAAACTACTGATAGAAATGTAGAAAAAATCTATTTTTCAATATAATCTCCGTCTATTTCAATACACTTCTTAAATTTGCCATTAAGTGCTATTATCCTGGTCAAAAAATATTCGCCGTTTTTCTCTTTGAAATGTTCGTTTACGGCCTCTTTCATTTCATTATCGCTGGAAAATTGCCGTCCCCGGAGGTCTTTTTCAAATTCGAAAAGAGGAAATAATCGCTAGAAGCCAGGTCTAGCCTGTAGGGTGGGTGGGTGATTTCTTCAAATCCTGTCTCAGCCAGGGCGCGCCTCGCCACTCGCGCAGTGTGGACGGGCGCGTTGTCTTGCAAAAACAGGATTCCTTTCGCAAGTTTGCCTCCTTTTCGCAATAACTACTTGGCGCACTTTTGTCAACAATGCGGCGTAATAGTCACCGTTCATTGTAGTATTTTTAGGAAGGTAATCGATAAACGAAATTCCTTCACAATGCCAAAAAACAGTGGCCATGAGCTTGGATGCCGATCTTTCCACTTTGAACTTCCGTGGCGGCTTTCTCCCTTTTCTATCCACTGCATTGACTCCTGTTTTGACTCCGGATCGTGCTGTCGAATCCATGTTTCATCGACAGTAACAATACGAGAAAAAACATCGTCAGGATTATCGCCACAGATGTCTAAAAACTCCTGTGAAGGTGTGACTCGACGCTGCTTGTCCAGCGGCGCGAGCATTTTCGGCACCCGTCGCGCGCACACCCTTTTCATGTGCAGATGATTGTGCAAAATGTCGTCGATTCGTTCCTTCCTGATGCCAATACCTTCAACTATCTGCCACAACTTAATTCACCGATCTTCTAGAACAATTTTCTTCACTTTTTCAATGTTTTCTGGAGTAACGGCGGTGTTTTGGCATCCAGACCGGGGATCATCTTCAAGCGACTGTCTGCCTTGTTTGAACACTCGGCTCCAACGTTTTACGGTCGCAAACGAAAGTGCAGATTCCCCATAAACTGCTGACATCCCTTCAAATATTTCAGTCGGCGTTTTGTTCTTCTTTGTAAGCAATTTGATCACCGCTCTGTACTCCAATTTCGCGCTAAGTGCAGATGACTCGACATGCTGACGTTCACGGTTCAATAACTAAAAACGTAATGATGCTAATGACATGAAACTTGACTTATATACTCCTTATGACACCCGCAATTAGTAGTAGGTATATTGCGCGAGGCATTAATGATAATTAAAGGTACTTAGGCTGAAAACTTTTCAGCCGCCCCTCGTATATCAATAGTTAAGTATCTTATAATTACGGTATATACATATATATCATTTGTTTTCCATCAATTTTGCTGTCAACTAATCTTTCATTTTTCACGTACCGTGTCGGAATATAGATTACGTGTCAAACGAAAAATGTGCCTTACTCCGTATCATTAAACTTTTACACATAATTTATATCATAGTAAAATATTGTGAACATTTTGTTTTTGCGGCTTCCGGGGAGCTATTTTATCTTTCCGATTGCTCCGCGATGATTATTTTCTTTATGTTCAGCACAACTATACTAATAATATAAAGCTGAAGAGTTTGTTTGTTTGGTTGTTTGCTAATCTCAGGAAATATTGGTCCGATATGAAAAGTTCTTTCAGTGTTAGATAGCTCATTTATCGAGGAAGGCTATAGGCTATGTGACATCACACTAAGATGAATAGTAGAGGAGCAGCAATAAAAAATATTGCGACAACGGCAAAATCATTTATATGGCAAAGCAACTCTGCGGGGACAGCTATTATATGGATATAAATAATCTCGATTTTTGTATTATAGTCTCGTGTGCATAAGTTGTGGGTATTTGCACGTTCTCGCGATATGCTCGGGTGCCTGTGTGTTTGTTTGCGATCGGACGCTCCTCGCGGGTGTAACGACCCCGGGCCCTCTGCCACGCCGTCCGCTACCGACTGTTTTTATTATTCCATACCTGATAAGTCGATAAACTACTTACGCTTTTTTTTTATTTTTATAGAAGCGCTATTTTAATGCACATATTTCGATACGATATTATATTTAGGTGGGTAGTGGGTACTATTGAAATTTATACTGTTTTCGTCTGGTTCGTTGCGAATACACCGCGACTTTGTATCTGGGTCTCGGTCAGCGTTAAAATATTTTCTATTGGCAAATAACTACAGTGAGTTGAAACACCACTTGTGGTAAGCGCGAGTAACAAGATACATCGAACAATGCCACTGTACACAACTATTGTTAATATCGTTATAGGATTAGTTCAATTGTATAACTAATAATATGAGTTTTAATAGCAAATTGTTTACAATAATAAAAATTATGTTTTTTTTTTGTTTCAGGTAAATCTTCACCTAATTAATTAAGCGGTGTTCTGTTACATTGCGGCCGCGTAAGTAGATATAAATTAGTCGAACGTAGTGGCCATTTGATTTAATATTGAAAGTTCATAGATTCTATTTGTACACGTAAAACAGATTCGATTTCTGCTCAAACGAAACCGTGGGCGGCAGCCGTTATGGTGCGCGAGCATTTGAATTGTGTAATTTCAGATAGCAACATAATACTATACCGTATTGGTATTATAAAGTGGTAATGATGCTCCAATTTGACGTAAGACACGACAATTCCTGTAACCGGTAGTGTAAAAGGAAATTAAAGGTCCTTCCGTTCACGTCGAATTACAAACTTGATATACAACTCCGTCTCGGCTACCGGGGCGTCGCGCGGCACAGGTGTCGACGGTGAATGGTCGCGACAGCTGGCGTCCGACGCACCTGCCATCTGCCCCGGCCGTCCAGCCTTACCCACTGCTGCCCGTGAGGCAAAACTAGAACACGCTCACTACGGATACCGGTCGGTTTCATAATAATAAAAAAACAAGAGAGGTGTCAAGGGACACCCGGATGAAACGAAGTTGCTTTCGATTAATTAACATTCCGTCTGAATTTTTCTGTCTGATTTTTTTCCGTATAGCCTCCTTCGCAACGCGCGATAAGGAACTTCGTTCCAATATTTCGTTAGTTAACACATAATTATAACTACAATTCAAAATATCACTCGCTATAATAGTGAAGGAAAATATCGTGAAAAAATCTTTGCACACGTTAGATATTTTATAAAGTGTATGTATGTTATTTTTTGAGGTGTGCGAAGTCTAATAATCCGCACTCGGCCAGTGTGATGGGGTACGGACTAAATCCCTTTCACTACGAGAGGAGACCCGTTCCAGCCGTGGACCACTAAAAAGGGTTAAAAAATAGTAATATTTCTAGACAGCTACGGTCATCTCAGTACAGTAAAACAGTATAAATTGTTGATAAAAGTGTTTGTTCTGAATAGAAATCAATAACCTCCGCCTCAGCGGTCAAGGTCAGTTAACTACTGACCACTAACTGTGATCTTAACGCGGCGGCATCGAACGTCGAACGTCAGATGCCAATACTTCGGCGGCTGAACTATTGGCGGTCGATATGCAACGTGATTTCACCTGATGTGTCATAGATTACATTCAGTGTGAGAACGTATTCAGCCGAATGTTTGGCTTCTCGTATCTTCAATAGACGTGTTGCAACATTTAGACATGGCGATTAGCCGATGTTAACATTTGACGTAAAACATTGGGCTGCGAAAGAACCGCCCATGTACTACTACGTGTATTGTTTTTTCGGTATGGAATTTCTATCAAAGAGACAGACACACATTTGTGTCGCGAAACGTGCCAACACATGGCTTATCTCAGTGATGGCTTCAGTTATCACAACATAAATTCAGATAACTTACATGCTCCTTTTAGCTGTATTCCAATTAGAAACCAAATAGTTTCGCACTCTGTGCACGGCATGTTATTAAATGGAATGTCAAAACTTAATATCACAACCCTCCATCACAGATAGCAACTGGACATTTAATTAAATATCACCGTTTCGTTTATCTTTAAGATTATTGTGACTGGCGAAGTGATCGCTCGTATTTTGAAACGGTTTATGCAGCGCTATCCGAGACTTAGATACCTTGCGGTTCTCACGCTACTATCTCGAATCTGCTATGATACGAAGTAGGTACATCCGTATACATGATATTAAATATTAATATTAACTGTGAATGTTCCAAAAATCTGGAACGGGACCGTTTGTCACGTGATTTCTAGTGGTCATTGCAACCCATTGACATCTATGTTCGAACGTCAGTTTAATTCGATTTCTCCTAATACTGTGCATACATGTGACTCCTCTGGGTATCAACTTGGAACTATTCTTTTCTGTTTACCTCTCGTACGGTATTAGAGACGATACCTCCATAAATAACATGGTCCTTCGAGCCAGATTCGGAGACAATATTAAAATTTATAGCGTCTGAAACTATTTCACCCTATTTTGTATCGCGTAAAACCTACAGCTAAATTCCTCGATTCTTCCTTTGCTAGTAAATAAATTAAAGAAGCACGATAGATTGTAAACAATTTTTGAATAGACATCCTTCGTTTCTACTGATAATGAACGTACAATTTTCCATTATTAATAGGTTCATTATTTAAGAGTTACGATTACGATTACGATCAGCCCTACATTCCAAATTCCTCCATTTACTTGGTGAAATACGGTGAGTAGAGTTTCGCGTGTGCAATACTGGTACAATATCAAATAACTTGTTCAGTAAAATGTTTCTATTACGAAACTTTTTTGCAAAATCAAATTCATTGTATTTTGATCTCGTGTCAGGGTCGTCTTATTTCGTATACGACTGTTGCTGTCGAAATATGAAATATAATTAAAAAATACGTATAATTATGAGAAAATTACAGACTCCTAATCAAGATTAGTCACGACTTGTGAACATGACCTCGTTGTAATTAACAGAATCAAACAGAATCGAGTACGCTGACATTTTGCGTACATGATATTGTTACACTGTTAGTAGCATATAATTAAGTTTTGATTAAAAGAACGGGTGTCAACCTTTCATTACCCTGATTTTTTTGGATGTCGCCTCTTTCCTTCGGAGGGCAAGCTGGTAGGCAGTGTTCTTTTATTGTGAGATTCATTGAAGTTCTCTATGGTTATAAAAGCTTCTTCGCTGAACAATAACTCTGTAAATACAGAGGAAAGCAACGTGATGTAAGCTTCCAAATCTCCGCGGGGTCGGCAGAGATTTGTCGCTATTCATGGTAAAGCTTCGTTAGGTAACATTATTGTATTGATTTTTCTTGGCGGCGTAATTTTACTGCGACACTATTCACAATTATTGCTGTTGTTTACGAATATTCAACTCGTGAATTTGTTCAATAAATCTCTGATTATAAACGCGCGTGGGAACTTGAGATTGTACACAACACTGCTTTTATTCGGTTATAGTTTGTTTCGTATTGTATAGGGGCTTTTTTGTGTAATATCTGTACAAGGACTAAATGTCCAATAAGAGCGCGAAACGTAATCCATAGTCGGTGCCACGTCGCCCGAGGCACGGACGCGTGCTCCTTTTATGTGGTGATTCATTCACCGACGAAAACGCGACGCTCCGCCGTGCACCGTTTGACTCATATTTTCCTTTTGACGGGGCGATGTGTAAATTTAACGACTCCCAATGTCTGCCTTTGTTTACACTCATCCCGTAACATTTTTAATACCGTATTATCCCCTTTTTTATCTTGTTGACGTTGATCGATGTGATTGAGCAAGTTGTTAGCATTTCACACGTGAAGGCGAATGAGCCGTTTGTTGGATAAGTTCCGAATGTAAATGTATTAAGATTGTAAAAATTGCAAATTTTTTGCGAGTGTGGTTTTACCTCCGTTCGTTGATGACCTCCGATGAATTTAGCTCATATCACAGAATTCGTTTATGAGCACACGTATAAAGTATTTCTTCGTATCTTGAAATTCGCTTAAAACGTTCGAATGATATCTATAATATGTTCCGCGAGCGAGAAACGGTAAGGTCGTTTCTTTATATAACGCGTCGATAATGCCTATACATTTAAAACGTGACACAGTACACGTGGTTCAAGCCAAACAAAGGTCGATGCGAATATAGGACGTCGACGTTTGATGAGTCAGTGTTACGTGGAAGCGACTTGAGGAGGCTCTCCTCACATGCGCTTCGTTGGCCCGCTTTAAACAATCGGTCACGGTTCCCGTACGGAAGTCCTTCAGTGCCTACCTACATGTCCCGCTATCATGTTACACTACCATATAGTGTATAAACTGATGCATTCAGTCATCGAACGATGGTATCGTTTTTCAAACATATTCATTCGTAGCTTCTTCAGAGAAAGTTTTCTACTTGGTTTAAAGTTGGACTAGCAGAGAAGAGCACGTTAAAAGCATTACGCCTGTGTTTTATATCGTCTTCTATATAATGGGGTATTTATTATTATTATTATTATTATTACACCATCACGCCGGGTCTCTAACGGGGTAGACAGATAGTGAGTGTCAAATAACCTGCTTGACATGCTTCTTTCACATAAAATGTTAAATAAACAAATAAGTAATGAAATTGCGAAAATGGAAGTGGGTTTTGTTTTTAATCAGTAATCTTATTTTCAATAACAATAATTTGTCTAAGTAGTAAAATTTGAAGCATGCTTGGTTTATTCGAGATGATATGCTAATCGGCGTACCTACGTAGCTTTAAAAAACTCGTCTGACTTATAATAATATTTCAAGCGCTAGTTCTCATTGTAACAGCGTTTATTAAAATCGACCACCGTGAAATGACGGTGTAATCTTGGTACTGCAATAATCTTGGTACTTAGTAGGTGTCTCAGTATCTTGCTGCATTATATACATTAGTTATATTAGATAAAATAAATCTTTATGTGCAATATTTTTGCAAATATACACCGTATTGAATATAAATTGATTCGTAACTGACCATATACATAGTCATATATGTAAAGTAGTAAAAACCTACCCGCTTTGGGTAGCAATTGAATGAAACATTTACATGACAATTGTATTATATATTTCTTATTGTGTAAAGTTGTTAAATCGATTATTGAAATTCGAACGTTAAACGTTCGCGTCAGGAATCTTTCGTCTCAAATGCGCCGGCAATAATCGCACGATCGCCCACGAAACGCATAGACGTGTATGTATATATACCTACATGTGGGTACATAGGTGTATCGATGTCCCTTGAACATTCCGATCTCATCTCGCTTGCGTTACGTCCTGCGGGCTCAGTGAAGCGACTTGCGATGCCGTTATGTTAAGTTATTGACGTTATGGTATGCTGAATATTGTTACCGATCTTTAGAGGCATTCCGCGGTCATTTAGCCTATATTAATCGAGAATAAATGTAATCTCTATTAGTAACAGAATTTTCAGAAGGAGTTCTTCGGAATTACCCCCTTCAAACAAACTAATTTTACTTCAGTATGAAATTAGTATAGAAGTATGAAGTATGAAACGTAAACTTATCTATTACGTATGCACTAGCTGGTAGTTAACTGTTTTCACGGAAAGACGAGTTCTTTTTGGCTTGTTTATTTTTTTTTAAATTAGTCTTATTTAGTTGTTTTTAGGTATCTTTGGGATCGTTCCCGATTTTATCAATGTCGTCTCACTTAGTGTATTTCACTTTTGATTAATTTCAGTATTATCATCACCAATGGCACAGTAACTGTACGGTATTAAAATACACAACAATATCACGACGATGTCTAGTATAAAATCATGAATGAACAATTTATAAACGTGGATTCCTCAGTGCCGCGATAACTGCAGCGAAACTTTATAAAAACGACCTCCGTCTTTTATACGTTGTTTTCCAGTTGAATTATTTTCTTTTTGCGCTCTCGGCTACAATTGTGGAGATAAAAGTTTCATAAAATTCGCATTGCAAGTTTTTTTAATGTTTCCACGTAATTCACCTTGCTTTGTGAAATATGAAAGGTACTAAATATTATTCGGTAAAAAGTGCACAAGTAATCCGCTACTCTAACTCATAATTCGATTCGATGTAAAGATGAACAAAAAAAAAAAAAAACAGAAATGAACACGTTTTTTAAACTCCTATAAATTGTACCGCAGTTTTTCGCCAACATCACCGTCAATTATCTAAACTTTTCGCAGAAGTCACTTTCTAATTTGCGAGTTGTTTTTTTTTTGCAAAGAAATCAAATAATTGGGATACTGACGCCATCAAATTTTACGACCAACTCGTGCCGCTACGTTTCATGTATACAGCAATCGATCTGATTTTTTTTACAAAATAAACATTCGTTTGACTGGAACCTCGCTTGATGATATGTAAGTGACGATGTAACCTAGGATGTGGTACGCTTGCACAGAAATAGCCTATTCACTCTAATCTTGAATTACTTGTTATAAAATGGCACTTTGATCTTAGAGAGTACTTTCCCGTTAAGCCTGGTAGAACTCACGACAGGCGGCCCCTAGTGACGTCGTACGTAGAGCATTGCGAAGTCGGATTTACGAGCCCCGCTTTATCCCCAGAGTGATAGATAAGACCTACATCTCTGGGGACGCGTGGGAGGGATGGGAATCTTTTGAGACCCCTCATTGAAGGCCACTGCGAGTATAAATTCGGAGTTTTATAAGGTACAAGCCAACTAAAGTGAATAAATCATGAATAACGCAGAGGTCGCGCCTTGAACTTTGTTAATTACGCGGCTCGTAATCAAGTTTACCGCTGGACCTCCTTTATTGGACCTTGCGAAACATTTGCCACTTTACGCCAATCCGATTCATTTGACATCGCAGGACTTGTTTAGGTGATAAATAAGATCGAAGTTATGTATCTGCATGTATTCAATATACCTATGTACCTAATCAATAATATTAATTTAATACATTTAATCCAGCTTTGTTATTAAAAGTGGATCCAACAGCGATACTTCATATAGTATTACAGAAATATAGAGGATATATACCTATACAACGGAAATATTATTTATACACAGCTAATAAATAATTAATCACAGAACAGATTTAGAGAGAGTTACAACTTGTAATTAAAACTTGACAAATAAAAATTACATAATTGTAAGATGAATTTCTTTAATTCTAACATAGTGCGCCCTTAAGTTGAATTGTCCTCATTATTCTCTATCGTTTGCACGATTTGGCTTCAGCCTATCAGATTCGACCGGCTTTATGCAAATGACTTTCAACGCAATAGCTTTCCCCGATCGCGGTATTAACCGTTAATACTGAGCGCGTAGTGTAACGTGAATCGTCGAATTTATTCATCGATTTCCCCCATTACGCGGCGTGCGTCGCGGACGAGACGGCAACTGGCGCCGAGCTTGTAAATTAAGCGACGTCCTGCTTCGCTTCTCGTGGCTTGTTTGCGAAAATGTCACGTCGCCCAATGTCCCACCCCGGACCACAACCCCCCCTCACCCCTCAGCCCTCACCCCTTACCCCTCTTCCACACCATAACGTCTAACCACTCCTTGTAGTCCTCGCAACTTGAAACCGCATGAAAAGTCGTATTTGACAATTATCAACTTTAATCCGTCTTCACAAGCCGTTGTGACTATTTCGGTCAATATGAACGTATGTGATAATACTGCGATTTATTTATATCTTAAATTTTGTAATCGCACAACAATCGAGGGTTGAAATATTTTTATAGCGATCGTTTCGTGAAATTGTAAAGTGTTAATGGATTTCCTGGTGTGGCATGTCGCCCTAAAAGCGTCGAATGTCATGTCGTTCGTAGAGCTGACGTTCGTCGCGCCCTCTACGGCTCCTCGGGCGCGGAGCTACTTGGAACGTGCTCTATTAAGCGTAGTGTTCGGTGGAATAATTCGAAGGACTTTTCGAACGGTATTTTTTTCTCGCTACAAGCGGCGCCGAAGGCTGCGGCGCGTGCTACCGAGACTAATATTTGCATGAATATTATCGGCTCGCGTCCAGCACGTTTCGAATAAATCTGTTAAGGTCGATGTGCTTATCCGGATTTACACACAATGGTGGCGCGACCGCGTCGCTTTTGCAAACGATGAAATATTAGTATCGAGTGGCTCGGTGTCGCTTGTGCCGTATGCCCGCTCGTAGATTCGTAGGCTGAAACATCAGCCGCTGGCATTCTTCACGGCTGCCGGCCTTAAGCCGCTCTTCAATTCAAATCGCAAAAGCACCGGCCGACCCTCGTCCGACCGCCCCTATCTCTGACGGCCTCGCCGCTCGTGGATTATCAAACTTTAATCGTTTCCACCCAAATGTTATGCACACATCGCACATGTTCGCTCGTGCCTTTTCAATGAACTTAAATAACGCTTCTGTTCTCCCTTTCGCAATCGATCACGAGGATTGTTGTTTTAATTGACGAGAACGTATTAATTAGGTACATACATATATGTATATGTTTGCTGAGTGAACTTACATTTTTTTGGAATTTGTTACTCAAAATTTATTCACGGTGTCGAAATAATTATCGCGATATGATTATCGCTCTGATAGTTTAAAATTCAGGTTTATACTGATGTATCTACATAGTCAGTAGATAATTAAGATAACAATTAATGGTGCTATTGTTCGAGTGTAGTAGGTACTAGTGAATCTTCACTATTAATTATGATTAATTAATGAGATTGTATAAC
>DWQT01003736.1:0-12090 GCA_018244895.1 Myscelus amystis hages | reverse complement strand
ATATTATAAATATTATGCGTTGTTTGCATGAATATAATATGAATAAACTAATATATATGAGATATGTCACCCACAGTGCCAAACTTTAGCAACCATACTAACAGCATTCATACTAAGATTAACTGGATCAATGTTAATTTACCTTGTATAACAGTTGTACACGTATAATAGTCGTCACAAGCCATTTTAGATTAAGTATTATATCAGTCTCTGGTAACAGATCACAATTTTGAAAGCGTTCATTGTAACCGCCGTCTCAATTTAGTTTTCTTTGACTTTCGTTGTATGATTGCAGTGCTGTCTCCGATAGAAGAAGCGCGTGACGCGTCGTCATCGCCCACCGAGTCCATCCACAGACCGAGCAGCCCGCTCCCAGACCTGATAACGGAGGTGGAACCTAATAAGCACGACGAACCTGAAGAATTCTACCGCAGTTTGGAGGTAAAAATGAGGAGAGTCTATGAAAGACTGTTTTTCAATGTAGACGGTTCTGAATCAACAGATGACGCTACCCCTCGTCCTATAAACAGTACAGGACCTAATGAGGCTGAAGTATCTGAAGAAACTGGTCAGTCAGAAACAGAAGGTAGTAATGACGATAATGGTCTCGATACGTCGTCTAATGAAGAGTCGATTCTGTCTGCAGCAGAACAAGCTTCAGTAGACATGGTGACGACCACAACAAGCGCCTCGCCATGTAAAATTATCGAAACCCAAGCCGAGGTTCATAGATATGGCACTACGGAGACTGGAGAGCATTCGGAACTTATATCTCCAGCCGCTTCAGACCCTGGAGGTAATTGCATTAACATTATTTTTCTATAAAACCAGGACACTCAATAATGAGTAACGAGTAACAACAAGTAGTGCCATCTAGTATTGCATTCTGGAAGTAACGTCTTTAGTTTGAACGAGCTTTAAACGGAAATAAAATAAAATATTTAAAAAACCATAGTCTATGTTTTCTTACCCATTTTTTGTATAAGAAAATACATCATAACTTTTTGTATGTAAGTTTTTATTAATTTCAACAGGCGATATTCCGATGTTAACGGATGCTTCGAGCTCTCGATCTGGTGCCTCTCCAGCGTTGAGGGAACCAGAGGTTATGAGAAGACGGGAAACAATTGCCGGCGTTGACAGTTCAATCCACGTTCTACGCGAAGATTCGAATTTCGAAAATGACAGCATCGTCGCGTGTGCGAGACATTTGGAATCGGCCGAGGAATCTTCGACCGAATTTGGTCATGTTTTAGAAACACCTACACCAAAAACAGTGTCAAGAAAGCGCGGAACATTATCACTGGTGGAAACTAATTTAAGCATGTTCGCTAAACGGAGCAAATTCAATGATCTCGCCACGCAAACCAACTTCAGCGAATCCGATGACGATAACGAAGGCGACTCGGCTCTGAACAGTTTCTTTCTTGAAGAACCGCGCGTGTACAAGTTATGTCATTGTAAAAACCACACCTGTGATTGATTTTTGTTTTTAACATGATATCCGTTTACCTAATCCTCGGTTAATTCTTAAAGGCTAATGATTTTTTTTAAATCATGATTTTGAAGGTTTTTGAATTAATGTAGGTATATTTGTTTTCTTTTTGCAATATGTTATTAAATATTATGGTGTCGTCGTCTCTATTTCATAAATCCGTTCGTGTAATAGTAAGATACTCCCACCTCATTAGTACGAACGCTCAGCGAGCTACGAAACGAGCTATGCTCGGAGTGTCACTAAAGGATAGGTTACGCAATGAAACCATGCGATAGAGAACCAGAGTAACCGGCATAGCTCAGAGAATCAACAAGCTGAAGTGGCAGTGGGCTGGCCATATCTGCCGAAGTACCGACAACCGTTGGGGTAAACGAGTTCTTGAGCGGAGAACGCGGCTCGCAAACGTAGTGTAGGACGTCCTCTGGCTAGGTGGGATACGACCTGTGAAAGGCCTCAGGCAGGCGCTGGATGCGGCAAGCCGATGATAGAGCACTCTGGAACATTTTAGGGGAGGCCTATGTCCAGCAGTGGACAAAAATAGGCTGACGATGATGATGACGATGAATATCCTGACAGATGCTAATGTCACTTTATAAAACAATGTTGCCATGTTAATTATAATAATTTAGATGTAATTAAGTTATTATTAGTCATTAATTATCCAGGTATTATGTATGAGGCCTGGGTCTCGGTTTAGGGTCCCGGGGTTTGCCTGTCTACGGGATGATCGTGAGGATGGCAAAAAAGGGTGTGCATTGTTAATTAAAAGATCGTTTCCATTCTCCATTATCCCTCTTCCTCCTCATTCCCAAGAAACCAATGCTGTTGCGGCTTGCATAGCCAATGTTAATTTCATCTCAATTTATATTCCTGATCCCAAACTCTCTCTGATCCGTGATCTTTCTACAATCTTCACTCTTATGATTGTTCGGTTTGCCTGTTGACTTTGCGGATAGTCTAGCATATCCTTCTGTTTCTGGTTATTTCCCTTTTTCTTTATCCTCTTTTAATTTAACTTCCTTTGATGAAAAGTATACTGTTGACGAACTAAATACGGCACTTACAGGGCTGAGAGATACCTCTACAGATGAAGATGGTATCACATACAGTTTCATCACCAAATTAAGCACTCCCAGCCTTCAGTATCTTCAGGATATCTTGGACGACTCGTTTATTATGGGAAAAATACCTGATAACTGTAAAAGCCATATCACCATCCCTATTTTGAAGCCAAATAAGGATCCAGGGAAGGCTAGCTCATATAGATTAAATGTTCTTTTATCAACTCTAATTAAACTCCTTGAACAACTAATCAAAAATCGTCTAGATTGGTATTTGGAAAATAATGAGTGTCTAGCAAAAAGTCAATCTGGTATCCGTAAAGGCAAAAGCACTGGATAGTCTGAATATACGTACAACTGACATCTGTCTCACTTTTTCTAAAAAAGAGCACCTTGTGGGATGCTTTTTAGAGGTTTCGGCTGCCTATGATAGTGTCAACATTCCGATGCTCAGAGCAAAACTCGAGCTGAGTGTGTCAGTGAAAATCGTACAATATACTCGTATTTGCAATTTAAAGTTCGAAACGGTGGCCTCCTCCTTCGCCTAGAACTCTATGGAAAGTCATTCCACAAAGGTCAGTATTGAGCCCCTTACTGTACAGCATCTATACGATCTTGAGCAATCGGTCCTTCGTTTTTGTAATATTCTCCAGCAGGCAGATGATATCCCCTATATACATCCTCTGATGGTATTGCTACAGCAGCACCCATATAATGAAGCTTCAAGTTACCTAAACGTGTGGTTAGACGATCACGGCCTTGCATCTAAAAGTAATTACATTTGTTCTTTTTTCCCGTTAGAAATTCACTCCATTTGCAAACGTCACATATGAAGGACACGCCATCTCTAATGAAACCTTTAAAAAATTTATCGAGGTTTTCCTGGACTCCACATTACTGGTGTCCCTCGCGTGAATTGTGTAGTTAATAAATGTGAAAAAAGTATTAACATCCTCCAATTCCCATCCATAATCAAAAACTTATTGGTGGCCCCTTGGCCAAAGATGCTACAAGAGGAGGATCTGAAAATCATAGTGAAGTATAACATATTGATTTGTTACCCCGATTATAAAAAAAAGTATTACTTATGTGACAGAAATGTTGGCCAAGCTTGTTATGGCCTCTGTTCACCAAAGGACTTGTGAATAGGTTGGGCAGAGGAACTCTGCCAGTGTTTCAGGAACCATACCCCGAAATGACGTTTTAGATGAATTGTCCTTTTTTTAATTTTATTTTTCATCTTCATGCATTTATATTGTAAATACTTAGTTATTGTTTAGTATTTTTACTTTAATTTATTTAAATAAGTTAAATTTACAACATAAGTACATAGTTTATTCCACATGTAGTATTGGTAGTTATTAAGTTGTATAGGAGGTGATTATATAATATAGAAACTTTAGTAGTAATGAAAATAAAATTTGAAATTATTATTCTTTTTTTTTATAATATGGAAGTAGACGAGCATGCAGTCCAACTCATGAAGTGGCTACTGCCGCCCACGGACATTTGTAATCGACCCCAGATAAGATTAGATTCCTATCTCAGGTCGACCACAGCTGCGCCGCTACCCCTGAGGACTAAGCTGGAATGCCTCGAAAAAGTGCGTCTCCCTTACCACAACCTTCAAACCAGAATACAGTAGCGCTTAACACTGCTGTTATAAGGCAGAAATAGATGTGGCAGTGTTGCCGCCGGAGTCGAACCACAGAGGGTTCTACCACCTTAACTTTAAATCTCTTAAAATCCTCACGATTGTCATTAAGGCAGATCCAAAAGCAAAATTAAATTGGCAAAGTTTAAGCCGTGTCAAGTCGAAATCAAATCAGTGTCAATCCATGTTCACAGTTCCAAATAAAATCATCTTTAATCAACGTCCACCCACAACGCACGAGTGAGAAATTATTTGTAAGGAAATTCTCTGCCTACCCGCAATTGTCAAGTTCATGCGTCTAAAGATAGTACAGCTTAGTCATTGTCCCGACTTGTCACCTGTGAGAATGATTGATACGCCACCTACATGCCAAGTTGGCGCGGCTCAATCTACAGGCTTTAGCGGCAAAAGACAACAATAGGAGATTAAAAAATCCCAGTCTGTATCACAGTGCCCAGACAGCTCAAAAGCATATCTCAATATATAAAAATAAATGTTTTTCTGTATGTCTTTTGTAGAATCGTAAACTGTGCATTTAATCATGAGATGATCTTTAGCAAAGCTGCTATGATCCTGTTATATGACCCCGCGAAGATTTCTCAGTTGGCACGACCAGTTTTTGACAGATGACGCCACTGTCTTTCCTTCAAATTTATTGTTCAAATAACCTCATTCATCGTTCTTTTACATTCATGCATTTCAACTATTTAATCCTTGCATTCGGATACACGATGTCTATTTTTCACAGATTCGGATATTCAAACTAGCAATCACTGTGTAGTTAAAACGATAATCCAAATTTATATGAATTGATTCGATATTAAAATATCAGCGATATCCGATAATTATGACAACGGATAGTAGTTAAAATTATACATTACAAAACGCTCCGCTCTTATCGCGTATGCGGGCTTATCGAGCCCCTATTTGCTACAAAAACAGTATCAAATAATTTTAAAAACAACCTTTTTATATCTTGCTCTATATCATACCTTATATGAAAATAATAATAGGTTTACTAATCAACTGTTTGCTTTGATGGATAATAAGTTTGCATTAAAATTACATCGGTAATTTATGTGATAAATAAAGCAGTCATATAAGATAGATGAGTTGCTCAAAGCCCTGACGTGAATTCAGATTGCAAGCTTCTATAAGTTTGTAATTTTTATAAACAAACCGGACTTAGGTGAACGACCGTTGGTGGAAAATTTTGCAATAATTTCCGTGCTTCCAAAGCCTATTAGTTGTTAAGTCCCAGTAGAAGAAGACAAGACTATTTGACCACAAACACAAATTCCATTCAACTACTCTGAAACAGTGGAGTATGCTCCTGAACTCAATGTATAAACTTGAATGTAAGTATACGCTTCAATATGACCTGTTAATACCAGGACTGCACGACAATATGGGTTATAAGAAATCCATGGTGGGAACGCAAGCGACTTTGTGCAAAGACAACGAAATATGGTATCTAGCTATTGCTAAGTTTAAAGGAAATGGAAAACTTTATTCTGAACAATTGTGCTCATCAAACAAATGGTTGTACCGTGTGGGAATCGAACCCGTAATCTCCAGTTTAGCAGTCAATGTAACCAACGTGGCCTAATACAAGAGTAAAAATAATCTAAATATATAATAATGAATGTTTGTCTATATGTTCTTTATAAAATCGTAACCCATGCATTTGATCATGTGATGATCTTTATCAAAGTCGTTCCGCATTAGCCCGCGAACGTTTCTGAGCTGGTACGACCAAAAATTACGACAGAGTGCGCCACTGTTTTTCCTTGAAATTGATTTTAGTTGATGGCGTAGCGACGCGCCCTGGGTACAGCTACTATTTAATATTTATGCAATAAATACTGTATTGAAGCCATTGATATTTACTCTTGTGGAATGTGTATGGCGAACCCTTTAGGGGCGATAATCTTCTGTTTGCATGCTCCTTTTCTATCGCAAGGGCCACACTTCAACAACTTAAAGAACCTCTTCTGACAAGGTAGGACAGTTTCCACTCTGGAAGGAAATAAGTGAAGTATCCCAATAATTATTCTAGCCATTGCTTAAGAATAGACAATTTATTGAAGACAATTACAATAAAATAAAATTAATAGTTGTCCAAAGTTTATGCCTGTACACGTATGTATATGCCAATACAATTTAATTAGAATACGTATCAAGCAAACGACAAATGGAGCAAACATAGGTATGTATATACAAATAAATATTTACTAAATTTAACAAATATTTTGTACCCTTTGAAGACGTCCCCTCCAGCTTAAAACCCACATAAATGAGTCACAAAATGACCTTGTTTGTGAAAAGGTGAATTCTCTAAAAATAGGCCTATCTTTTTTTTGTGATAAAGTTATTTTAATATAATAGAATACGTGCTTACTTTTTTTTGTGCAATAATTTCGATTTTGGATTTCCGGTGACAGTATGTCGACGATTTGATGAACTGTATAAAATAATATAATTAAAAAAAAAAGAAAAAGACGACTAAGTCAAAGGTCTTCTAAAATGTCTAATTCAAATAAGACTATAAATATGTGATATTTTTGTGTATTTTTTACATTAGGAAAGTTAAGTTTGTTTTTAATTTATTTAAAGGAATTTATCGCTACTAACACAGACACGTTGTGTGAAATATTTATTAAGTTTTAAATAGTGCATACATACTCGTATAAGCTATACCTTCAACTTTAGAGGCATTAATTGCCTTATTAACGGTGTGCAACTCTCCTATTTATTACTAATATTCCTCAAAATTAGTTGCAATTTGCTATGTATTGTCTATCTAAATTAAGCATTACCTGGAATTTCTGGATGCTACATTTATTTTTCTCTTGTTTTTGCTCCCCGAAATACCCATCCGGGCGAGCTTCCTAACACATTATGACGGTTACGTAAATAAAGTTCACTGATGAACTTTCACCCGCCCCGGCGGAATCATGCAAGCAGTTTTCGTTAAAAAAACTACCTAATTCGTATTATCGAAATAATTATGAGTTTCCTTTCCAAACATATTAATTACATTTTCCACTACTGGCAGTTGTCATTTTCAAATGACGTATTTTTATTGACGTGCGTTTTATTTATTTATTAGAATCATAGATAAGTAGTAATATAAAGGAAATAAAACTTTATTCATGGTATAAGCATTTTATAGTTTGAAGATAATTTGAATATTAGACTAGATAACTATCTAGCGAAACAATATATGATATCAACTGATTAACTCCAGTGCTTTCTTTTTATTTTTATGCCGCAACTCATTATATTATATGAAGTGAACTAGATTTTTTAATTTATAAGGTTCGTATAAATAATAAACATATTAATCTTAGCAAATTCATTAAAGCATAAAGAAAAAAGCGCATCGCAATATATGTAACATTAGTCTAGAACAATCTTATCTTTCGAGGACTTTGCGGGAAATTGTTCCTAAGTTGCTCTAAGCTCGCCCTGACTTGAAAATGGACTTTAAAATAGAATTTTCTGTACAATAGCTTGAGCAATAGACAAAGGAGAGTATGATTTCAGAGCGGTTTGCGGTCCCTCCTAGATTGTGGATCTTGGAGGATCTTATAAAATTATAAACTCTGCATCTTTGTTCCTAAGGTGGAAAAGCCGCCGGACATTGAGAGCTAAGGAATAAATGGAAGGAGTCTTGCACTAGATAGGCGAGGGCTATGTAAATCGGGTTAATGAGACACTGAATATTCGCCACGTCAGCGCGGAAAAATCCTGACATTTTACACATAAAAATAAATGTACTAGATCACATGTTTTTTTTTAATTGTTAAAAAAACACTCATATACATACATACATACATATACAATGCGACTGCTGATGGGTGCAGTTGCCAAGGAGACCAAGATTCAGCGACCTTGATCTAAAGTTCTATGGGTCAGTCTACTACATCCTATACTGCTACTCGCTTACCATAAGACGGTCTTGTAATTAAACATAAGCTATATTATAAAGCTATATTATCCAAATAATTGAACTGCTACCAAAAAAAGTAGGGCATAATAAGGAATAATATTATTTGTTTTGTTTGGTTGGTTTTTATTATTTAGAAGTACGGATGGAAATATAATTAATAACCTCTATTAAAATCGTTTCAAAACGCGTGTTACCTTTTTCTCCTTTATATTCGCCATTACTCAACGGACCGCGTTCCGAATTAAAAATGGCGCACATTAATTCCTGTAAAATTAATATGACAGGTGAGTCGTTTTACGTTTATTAATGTCGCGCGATGAATTAAATTTAATTCGCTGTATACTTACTCAAACTAAATCATTTTAATGTAATTAAAAATACATATAATAAGGGTTCTGTACCATAAAGATAAGGCGGGATGTTATGACAGGATGGAAACGAAACTTGGAGAATCATGACTACCATATGAGTAACACGTTAATAGGATTACAGACGAAAGGAGTATACTCTACTTTGTGGCCGTCCATATCAAGGATGGACAAAGAAAAGCGCAAATTCCCAGCTAACAGAATGTCTACCTAAAAATTTGGTGGTATCACAAAGCAAATCTGAAGATTCGACTGTAGAAGAGGGCAGTAGATATGAGATTCAGGAGTTTCAATGCACACTCCCCAAAGTTTCTCCTTCCATTATCAAATTTTGATAAATGTTATTGTACCAATTACGACATAAACATGTTGTTCTGGGTTTGGCGTGTAGAATTAGGATACGTGTGTTGTTTTTCAGCTACCTTACCGTCAGCAAGGTTACCGTCGCATAAGCTCTGCCAAATTTGAGCGAAAATGAGTCTCTCTGAACTTGACCCAATGTATTATTATTTTAAACAATTGTTTTTTAGCTCGACCCAGTGTAAAGAATTTCTATATCATACGTTGGATTATACGAACAAGTTAATATAAAACATAATCCCCTTGGCTAGAACATAATCCCCTTGTCTCACAGCGGCAGTCAGGCCAAATCCTATATTCGGATCAGGAAAATGGTCAAAAAATAACTCGACGTTTAACCGCCATAAGCTACATTGACACGCTCATAATTTCGCTGACAACTCGAATATCATGATACGACATGCGACACGTGACATTGACAGGGTGGAAAAGGTTCGAACATGTTGAGATTAAAATAGGGCTGAACGTGATGAGATTAAAATAAACGCAGTGTCATTTGAGTGGCATGTTTTTAAAACCAAATTGCACCTGCAACGTTTTTAACAGATATGTTGCCACGTAATGTGTTCCACTTTAGTCCTATTAAACCGCCAATAACCATATTTAGTCCGATTCTTGACGAAGTAATTTAAAATATTGCAGTGTGCATAACACACACAAGCGCGAGATAAAAATTATCTTATTGCTATGTCATTATTATTTTATTTTTACTATAAAATAACTAATTTGTTTTTATGACTTTTTTTTTTACTGTAATTGTTATATTATGTCCATTTATCTATACCCAAAATGAATAGTTTTTAAACAACGAAATGTGTATTTTTATTTCTTCTTTAAAACTCAGGAAAAATAAGTCACTAGTATGACCGAACAATTAGGGAACGTTTACGCCAACCTTGACCCGCAAATGTAAGGGTGAAGAAGCTCCTTTTCCACAAAGAATTGTTCCCAGACAAGAGATATTAACGAGTTAGAAATGAATTGGAACTTTCCAAAACCTCTAACGGCCCTAAATCATGGTCCCGATATTGGACCTCTGCCAAGATTGCGCTAATGTGAACCTAATAAATTATAATACCCCAGAAAACGTTTCGAAGGAAATAATTGGTGCACTTTCATGGACCATTGAATTTCGGACAGTAATTGATTTTTTATTGCATGAAAATAAATCTGCCGATATTACAATATCCTTAGCATTATCTACATAAAAATGGATGTCAGTATGTCCGAAATCATTATAAATCGATGCCACTTCATCTATCACCTTGAAAGTGCCAAAAATATTAGCTTTCCTTAGATGCTTTTATGGAAATGGCGTTTCTGTAGTTCGCCAATACTCGTAGTATGGCACTGCAATGTAATAACATACATAAAAAAAAGAGTTTTTGGAGATTCCGCCCCTAAGGCGGTCAGATAAAGGGATGGAAAATTTTATGAATTTATATCCATGTTTTCAATTAATAAAAATAAAAAAAATTGTATTTTGGAAATCCTATTTACTGCCGCAAGCAAACCCGCGGGCATAATCTAATCCGTTATATAAGCAATCAGCATTCAACGACAATAATTCATTTTCAGTCTCCTTATTCTACCCACATTTTTCGCAATAACCATTTACGGCCGCATGGTTGATTATATTTTAGCAATATTGAAATCCTACTAAGGATTCCCGTTCCAAAGGCTTCCCGTAATGCTATATTGAAATTAATTTACAGGGGATTTTCATTTAAATGATATCACTATATTGGCGAACATTCAATTGACTGATTGATTTAATTTTTGCGTTTGGTAGGCTTCAAGTAATTGAATATAAATGTTTCAAGTAGTTCAAATGTTTCAACGGTCATATTACCGGTATATTTGTAACGATTTTAATATGCATTCGTGGTATTTTTTCTAGACGCTTCTAATATTCCATTTAGACCATAGACTATGACTATCACGCTGACCAAGTGTGTATTGACAGACTTCACACTCTTTAAGTAACTGACATGTTGTGTGCGTTTTATAATTTGAACTAATAATAAATAATGAGGCCTTTATAGGTATTCTCGGTATAGGCACTCTTATTCCCACTTATCACGTCAGGTTTTATTAACATCCATATATCTTTGTTCTTACAAAACGAATTATTATCTATAGTCACATCCATACTAGTATTATATTACACGCTAAATGCGCCTCCTCCGAAAATATGTATTAAAAAAATTATTCCCAATAAGAGACGTTACATAACATCATACTTACGTGACAAAGAAATAACTGCAGGAAATTATCACCAAATACCACGTTACGAAAATAGACGTTCTCATTTCCCTTCCATCACTGACATACATTACTCACTTTTCCCAAAATGTGAACACGTACATTTTATCAATATGCTGACTTGTAACCACTCAGAGAAAGATAGATTTTATACACTACAAGTAAGCAATGAAACTAGTAAAAATAAAGATAATTAATTACTAGTATTCGTAATTAGACCGTGAATTTGCGATCTGAAGATGGAAAGCATTAGAATATACAGTTCGACCAGGGCAGGGGTATAAAGGAGTTGTTATTACAACAACCGAAAAAGTAAAGCGTACATTTAGAAAGAAGGGAAAGGAAAAAAATATCACCTTTGTTCGCAAACTTAAAGCAGCACATACAAATCATTTGTTCTTTAGTGTGTATTTTGCACTAATAATAAATAAAGAAAAACAACACAAAAAGGGAATAAAAGTACACTTCAAGGAAATCGAAGCATTGATTTTACTTTTACTTATGTTTTTAAAAACAAACACCATGTTTCGAACATCTTCCAAGCGGGTACATGTAAATTATACCCATGTCGAGACAACGTGCAAGAATCGAATTAATTAACAGCATAATTTTATAAAATTCGACTATTCCATGCCTATCCCTTGAGAAAGGGTGGCGTGCAACCCAAAAAATACCGTGAAAAAAGGGTATCCACTTTCTTTGATACAAAAGAAGTGACACTCAAAATATTGTCAAAAAATTCTCTAACAATAGACGCAAAAATCAAAGGGTAAAAATCTGTTTCTAAAACATTACCCTCGGATGCCGGATAAAAGCCCAGAAGGTTCTTAAGAGCCTTCGCGATATTATGAAAGAATCGTTGTTATGAACTGACATAAGTCTGTATATTTAATCAAGGAAATTATAAAAAAGATGAAATATACAAGCTC